>JAAGNO010013755.1:108714-134499 GCA_033439905.1 Ceryle rudis | reverse complement strand
AAATAAAATAAAAAGAGTATATGATCTGCAGCTCTGAAAGAAAACCCATCAACTATCCCAGTTATTGCTCTCTTAAACTGAGAAGACTAATTCTCTTTGTATAAACAACAGGTGTGATTTTCTGCATGGTTGTAGTGACCACTTTGAATCATCCTGTTGAAGGTAGTAGTAAAGTATAACATATATTTACAGAAAGAGATTATTCCTAGGAAGTCCAGTTTGAGAGTAAAACCCATCAAATTCTTAAATCAGCAAACTGAGGCTGGTTCACACGCATGCTTTGCCACAAATGTCATCAGTCAAAGTCTCTTAGATGCAGATTTTTCAGTGGATTTTCCATTAAAATGGAGATAGGCATTTAAACACCATTGAAATACTGGGCAATTCTCACCTCCCCTTCTACAGAAATTGGAAACATAAGTAGTACAATATGTTCAGTTAGTCAGACACAACAACACTACCTAAAATAGGTGGAGTTGCAGAATCATGTGTTTTTCTCTGCAGTAAATATAAAATACGAATATTTCTGTGCTGTCCCAAACAGTAGACATGTTAGGGAGCTGAAATGTCAATAAAGAGATGCAAACACTACATACTGTGCATATAGAATCAGGCTGCAGGAAATTCAAATAAGTTGCTTTGTACAGGTACCAATCCTCTGCCTTCTCACCAAAGATTAGGAATGTGGAGGAGCCATTCAATTCACGATGCTCTTTCTCTTTTAGAAGGATTTCCAGATTGTTGTGTCATTATTAAACATGTAAAAACAAAGAGACAGCAGAAAAAAGTTTTCTTCCTTTGGGTACAGTGGAGAGTGGAAAAAATGCAACAGGACATCTCTAGACCATATTTTCAGATAAGGTATCTTCAAAAATATTGAAAAGGAAATTATTGGGTGAATACATCTGGTGATCACCAACACAAGATAAAAATATTGTACAAAACAAAACTTGATGTCATTTCTTAAAATAGAACACTAAAATCTATCTTAGTTACCTGTCATAGGAATAATCAGGTGAAGACCAATAAAAGATGCGGTAATTTCACAAAAACACTTCTGTGACCTGCTGACAGAAGTGTCATTTTCACAGCAGATGTAAATACTCTAAAGACCTTCTCCGGGATGCTCTAATAAAAATGTGTTCGATTACTTAATTAAACATCCCAAGGAATCTCAGGAAAGATTTACAGAATATTTATATGTTAGCACAAATGTGGTATTACCTATAAAAACCAAAAACCACAAGAAATATTAATACTTTTTAATCGTAAAAGCCCATGATTCAGTAAGGACTCTTAAATGAATGTCTTGTCCTACTCAGTGGACAACAAGGGAGGTGAATGTTTGTGATCCCTCAAAATAGGCTGTTCCCTGGGTGGCAAGTGCACCATGATCAATATTTTTCTGTCCTTTTATACCCTTGAGGTATCTGGGTGGCATCCCAGATTTCCACGGGAAGTGATATTGATTTGCATGAGCCCCACGAGCTAGAAGTAGTGTGTCCCCTGCCATCGGCTCTGCCAAGGTGCAGTCAAGCAGGACCACTTAACTAAAGAAAAGACAGTGTCCCACCTATACAGAATTTATCTATTCCTTTTGTTAAAGCATATCTGCAAGGAGCCAAAGTGCAGGGCACAGAGACATTGGGAGCAATCAACACTTCTCTCCTCCAGACAGGTCTTTCCAGATCTTATCACCACACAAGGTTTGAGGCACACAACAGACAGGCTCTTACAATGAATAACTATCATATGTCTCAATTCTGAGTGGTTCACCCGTTACTCTAAGTGGAAAACATGCAAAGGTGAGTTATCTCACTTTTTTAGAGTGTTTAGTCATACTGTCAGATGGTCCCAGTCTGGGTAGTGAGAACCAGTAAGCACACCAGTGAAGTGATTAGGCAGAGACAGCTCCAGGTGATGGAGGGAATCTCAATGGGTTGTCAGATAGAGGGGGAGATAAGCAAAAGTTCAGAGCAAGGCTAGAAGTGTAAATTCTAATCTGGTATCCAGGTTGCAGAGTAGGATGCCAGACATATGAAGAGCTGTGATCAGGTAGATTTTGGGGAAGGCATGCAGTCATGAATGTGGTAGCACAGGGGAAAAGCATGAACTAAGAGTAGGTATAGCCTCATCTAAGCCACCAAAGAAACCTTGTAATGACCTGCAAGAGGCAAACAATGAATCTACTGGATATGCTATCCCTCAGGGACCAAGCCAGTCCTCTAGAACACTGACTATTACCGTTGGCTAGCTGGTAGTTGTCTGATAACTGGTCAGAGCATTCAAGACACATTTATTTTCTTTGCAAATGAAAACACAGATACTGGTCAAGACTGCATCCTTTTATTCCATCCTTGGAAGCATTCAAGGTCAGGCTGGACAGGGCTCTGAGCAACCTGATCTACTTGAAGATGTTGCTGATCACGCCAGGGGGATTGCAACCATTTAGGTCCATTCCAACCTAAACCATTCTATGATTATTCGTCTTAGGGGCTGCATGAGGCTGACAGGCTTTGCTTAACCGTACTTTTCAGCCATGATCCATGATTATACCATATGGGTCTCAGATGCCCAAATGTCCTCCATTACCCAACCACCTGCCAAAGTTTATTGTATCCTCATGAAGTACGTTGCCTGTTTCTGTTTAAGAGAGGCAGATAAGTTTAAAGAATGTAACTAACTGGTCTTTCGCAAACTGATATGGGCAGAACTGGTTTTGACTAAATGACAGATCTGAGAAATTAGTATACTGTGCAAGTGAGGAGGTCTTCAGCCAGCCCAGATCCAGTAGAGAAAAGGTGTTTCTGAAGCCTACCTTGCTTGCTTTTTATTTTATTAGACTTGATATAACTGACTGAATTCAACTGAGTGAGTTCTAAGATGTTTTTGAAGGTTTTCAGGTACATGCAGATGACCATTTTTAATTTTCATTTCAGAAAAAATAAAAATAATAATTAAAAAAAAAATCAACCCCCAAACCATAAAAAAAATCAATGTTTTATGGCAAGTAGAAACAAAATGGTTTATTAAGTCTCCCTCTTGAAAAGCAACTGTTGAAAAGCATTAGGACAAAGTGCACTACAGCTTCAAGAAGCACAATGACAAGAAGAAATGCTAATGCTATACGAATGAATGACCAAATGTACTGACTTAAAAGCATAAAGTCATAGTAACCCATGCCAGCTCAGCCCTTTTGCACTGTATCATCCTGTCTAGAATGTGCACAACTTATGAAATACAAAAGGATAATTCATTTTGTCCCATTTATTTGTCACCTCCTGGTTTTCTGGATGATAATAAGAGAGTATTTTTCTCTATCTCTGTTGTGAGTTACATTATCTTGGATTAATTTCACATGTTTCATAGATTTGTGCTCAAAGAAAGAACTATTACATGAACTGAATACTGATGTGGCATTAAGAGCCTTTACAAATAAAGCTTAGCAGTTTAGATGACAGAGTAAGCTAGGTCAAGTCACAGCAAACTAAGCCTTTTAGCATCGTGTATGTTCAAGTGAAATTTATTAGTTTCTAATGAAAAAAATGGCTTAAAAGCTTGGAGGGTTTTCTAGTGAGTAAAAAAAAAAAAGAAAGAAATGAGCACAGACTCTTGAAGCCAAAAAGATCTACTTTAAATCCCATAAAAGCACATTAGAAACAACCTGCCAGTGGTATCAAAAAATGTTTAAAAATAGTGGTGACAATAGCAATACACTTTGTAATCTTGATGTGGCAGAGGAGGCAAGTTTGGAATCAGTACCTTTAAACAAATGGGAAAAAATAAGCTGGCCTATGTGAAAATGTGCAGAACTTTTCTGTCTGTCGTATAGCTTTTATCCCTATGGTTGACAAACAACCAAGAAAGCCTAGCAAATGCTTGCAGAAGTTTGTATAGTAAACGCATAAGACTATTCACAACCTACATCCGTGGCAAAAATACTTGGGAAGTTGAAGTGTGGCATATTTGGAGGAAGTCCTAGCGTTACGTCTGTTACACAGCTGTAATTCATTCCTTATTGTACGTATTATACTATGGTTCTCATGTAATGTTCACATCCTACTATTTTCTGCAAAGGTATGTCTCCTGCCAATGTTCACACAAGGTACAAAGTGCTGTTTTAATGCTCGCCTGTTCCTTTTTTTCCCCATTTGTTCACTAGGTGTCTTGTGATGTACTTATTTCATGGTATTTAAAATCCACTGCTTCTGCCACAGTGGATGGCAGCGAAAGGGAAATGGCAAGACACGGACATTAGGCCTCTCGTTTCCTCTTTACCAAGCATAGTGGCTTGAATACATATATAAATTTTTTCAGCCACCCTTTCTATCAGGAAAAGGGTAGTGGTACACTACATGCCAGAGCAAAGGAAGTAGAAAATGAAGTATGACCCTAGAATATCATTTTAATTTCAAGGAAGATATGAGATGGCATTTTATGTAGTCAGAACTATGACAACTTTATTTTGTTTAGGTTAAATACTGATAGCCATATAGTTACAGCAATGTGGATCTCACCTCACAAGAATATCCAGGGACTTGAAGCAAGTGACTGAATTATCTTGTGCACCTTCTTATTTCAAATAGTTATGTAAAAATAGTTTAATTGAAGCTAACCAAGGCACATACATCTAAGCTGCAAACTCACACTGAATTTCAGTGTCGTAAGAGAAATTTTTCCTCTTTGGGTGGTTCAGTTAGTGTGAGCCCTCATACAAAGCCCATGCTGAAATAACTCATATGTCAGTTTGTAATGTAATTATCATAATGACTAGAAGATAGATGGGATTCCAGTAGAGATTATGGAACTAAATATTCATTAGATCAATTGCAGTATGGTTGTCTAAGAAAACTCAGGGTTTGGATCAGTTACAACAGAATTAGAATTTACTTATTTTTTAATATACAATTTTCTGACTGCAAAGGAATCTGCAGGTTGTACTCAAGATTTCTGACATTAACTGTTTCTTGTGCAGGATGGTGCTAATGGTGTTGAAAGGAGGATTGAATGGTAAAGATTTTTGTTTGAATCTATCAGATTCTATCTATCAGAATTTATCAGTTGAAGCAGACATTACATACCAATGTTATTTTTTATTGTTCATAGTTCTTTTGTATAAAGGTGACTGACTCTTCTACTCTTGTGCTTTTAGTGTACATACTGCAAATACAACATACATACCAGTATGATGTTACCTTCCTCTTGGTCAGATGCCATTATACGAGACTTGTAGTTTTCCAGGACAATGTATACTCCTATACTCAAATGTTGTACTCAAGTGAATGAAACAGAAGCAGAAGTACTATTTTAAAAAGATTTCCCATTAAATTAGAAGGTTTTCTATTTACTGATCCCATCGTGATGATTTGAACAACATATTAACATCAGGGAGTTTGTTAATAATTATTTTCAAGAAGCTTTACCCTCTTTCTGCATACTGAACTAAGGAAAGAAGTCCGTCATCTTGATAGATCAATCTGAAATAGATTTTGAACTTAGACATCAGATAAATAGCTTTCACTAGCATTTGCTGACAATAATACAGTAACACATTGAAAGATTAAACTTTTCATAGATTCTAAACTGTTCATCCTTTTCTATCCAATTTTTAAAAACCTTGATATGAATGAAAAAGTTTCAGTTATTGTCTTGATTACAGGAAATAGTTTTCAGTTTTACTTAAGGCAGATGAATATGTTCTAGTCTTTTCCTTCTATGGGCATATTAAGACTAGAGCATAGAGAATTTAGGGTAGGTGTTCCCTTGTGAATAGCTTCAATGGGGCTATAAAGGAAAATACCTAATTCATACACATCTATATAAAGACATCTCTTTTGCACTCAGAAAATGATAAGCAAGTGAAAACAGATTTTTAATGCTTGTCCCTATATAACCTTTATGTATAAACATATGCATATGCATGTCTTTTACTTTTGCAATATGAATATTGAACACACAACATACACGCATGGATATACAAAATATCCTTAAATAACCCAAATTACCTTGTACCTATTTGAAATTCAGGCATTTAGATTATGGTAGTCATCTAGGACAGCAGAAAATGGTGGTTTCCTTACAAAAGACTTTATCACGAGTATTTTTGTCAGCTGTAAAAATAGGAGGGTTAACAGTTGCCTTTTAGCACTACCTCCTCCTCTCCATTTACTATTACTCAACCAGGGTTGTAGCTTTGACTAGATATCTAACTTTTAGAAGGTTAAAGTTAAAAGTGCATTTAATCCAGCCCTACCTTCTAGTATCGTACATTTTAGGGGAGTTTACTGTATTTTCTATGCTCATTGGTAGCCTCGTACATAAGTTGTACAAGATGGAATCTTATCTAGTAAAGTATATAAGATATAAGCAACAGAAGCCCCAACAAGAGACTACAATCTGTTCCCTGATGTAGTTTGCTGTGCCAAGAGGTTGGTATCATACAACAAGGGTCATCGTCCACTGATTTGACTCATAGCCCTTCCTTACATGTAGAGAGAAAGTGGATATAAGTATGTGTATACATGTGTGTGAGCAGACAGTGATACATACACATATGCATGAATCTATGCACCAGTTCTGAGCAATTTGTCCTAAAGGTGTTTCTTCTTAATGATGTAGAAACAGGCCCAGGCAGATTTTCAGTTATCTCATCCTATGTGCCAATGGCAGTTTAAAGAACTTGATGACATTTTCTAGCAACAGGCAGATGCCTTCTTATATCCTATTTCTGCACTCCAGAGTTTCAGTGTGACTGGTTAAACAATGTGCAGGCCTTGATAAATAAATGAAGATCTAAATCTATAAATATATATCCAATAAGTGTCCCCTCACTGATAAGTTTTTCCACCTTGTCTGATAAAGGAGTTTACAATCTTCTGTTTGGAATTTGTCAAATATTTTGCTCTATCTTGTTATAGATCATTTCCATGTTTAGTCAAACTGTCTGCACCATATCAGGGGAAAAATATACCTCTGAGAAAGCAATAACTGCTTTTTAATAGGAAATGTAAAGTATGATTGTTCACTTTGATTCATCATTCAGTGGTAATATCAGAAATTCAATTTCACAGAATTATATCCAGAGATCCAGTGAAAGTGGTTATCACTACTGAGCAAACACTGCCACTAAGGACTGATTAGAGAGTTGCAATTTTGAACAGACCATGGCCCTTGCACATAAAACAGGAATCATAAACTTCGATCCACTCATTATCAGGAGGACGTATTTTATGTTAGTCCAATGATTAATACCTAATTAATACCTAAAAATCTGAAATCCAGAAATAGGAGCCTTACCTGCTGATATTTCAAAAACATATGAACTCTGTACATGGACCAAGAGCCACTGGTTCTAATACATCCATAGGCATGTTACATGAGTAACATGATGATCACAGCCTGTAACAAAGGATGCTAAACGGAGACTGGAATTATTCAGGATAAAGATCACGACAGGTAGTGCAGCTGCTAAGAAGTGGAATAATACTCAGTAGGAAATTAGGACATAAGAGATATGAAAATCATCATCTGAAAATGGAAACTAGGAAAGTTCCTACAAAGAAAGCAGAACTTGTGCTTACCTGTCTCACTAACCACAGACTAAATTAACTACAGATAGGCTCACATGTGCAAAATCTAGGAAAGATCAAGGGCCACTTTGTTTGCAAACACATTTACTTTTAAAGTTGATAACATAATTTAACCTGAATAAATAATCTGAATCAAATATGTTTAATGCTACTACAAGCTATTTCCAATTCCCAAACGTTCCTTTTGTGTTACTGTATTTTAAGAAATCATTTTAAGATTAGAACATTAAGAGAAGCTAAGCTTCAGGAAATTTCACTGGCTTCAGGTTTAGGTGGGGAAAAAAGATTTCTGGAACCTATTTTATCCCTGTTCTGCTCATTTAATAAAAACACCTTATCAAACATGTTATACTTTATTTTTTAAAGTCTGACTGTGTCCCAAATAAAATTTGTCCTTTTCATCTCTCTGAATGCTTGAATACTTGTTTATAGCATCATTTTTTCTGCCTACTATTAATATCTGAAGTGTCTTTTTCTCTGTATCTGAGACTTTTTTATAACGGAGCATTTATGACTACCTCTCTTTCTTTGTGTCAATTTAACGTTTCTGTTCAACCTAATGTTGTCAAAAAAAAGTCTCAGATGCATTACATTTCCATATTGCCTCCTTTTACAGAGTCTGTAGTTCTCAGTTTGCAAACCAATTCCTCTTTACAAAATAAGGTAAAAATTAGTTACCGGGAAAATGTATTGCTTTTTTTTTTTTTTTCTTTTTACTTTTTTTTTTGTGGCTACTTAAATCAACTTTGTCATGCTGTTGAACTTTGATCAAGTTTTGATATATTATGAATACAGTATCTCATCTTCCTTCCAGTTCTGAGATGAGAAATGGGAAGTTTTGGAAGTTTGGAGTTTTAATGCAGAGCAGTATAGCCATGCAAAATGCTGTCAGAAAGCTGGGAAATTACTACAGCACTGCTGCAGTTTCTGGAGGCCACAGGGACATGACCATTTAGCTGTTTAACCCAGAAATCAGTTTTCCAGTATCACAGACCCTCAGGAACCTGTCTTAGAGTCCTCAAACTTCTCAAGATACATGAGTTCATAGCTGGTTAATGCCAAGCTGCCAAAACACTGGAGAGTTTTGGGAATCAGATATGTTAAAGTAAACCATCTTAATTTTCAAGCAGAATTTCAGTATTCTTCCAAGGGAACATTCACATTATATATTTAACTAAAACTTTTTTTAAATGCATGAAGGAATTTCCAACTTATTGAATAGTTGTTGTAATACCTGGTATTTCTAGTTGAAGTGCTTTCTTAGCACATCTAACTGCAGAAAACATACAGTTGTCTCACAGGTTATATATATCTAGGATATTATTTATTTTCCATCTGATTTATATGTATTTCAGGGTATCAATGCTTCTGATTTTATTTCTTAAGTATATAGACTTGAACTGAATGTAGATACCTACTTTGGATTAGTATCTAGATCTGCTCTAAAGCCAAAAGACTTGCAAAAAAAGGGCATTTTAAGGTGTGCTTCACCTCATATTGAAGAAGACTTCTACATCTAGTGAGATGACTCATCCCTTAAAATGTCTTTTTGGTTACATCAAATATATAGGCAACTAACACAGAAATAGACAACCAAAGCTAGAGAAATGCATTCCAGCTGTTACAGGTCATACTCTGTTTCAAGAGTTCCACAGAACTGACTGTGCAGTACTGTAGGAAACATGCTAGCAGAAGTTGGGAGCCTAAGAAACAAGGCTCCGTTTTCTTGCATTAGAATTGCTCATATCTGTTCAAAAACTCCAGGGAAAAGTGTTACATTTAAATTCTGTTATGTTTATGATTTACATGTTGGGTACTTCCATTATATTAAATATATCAAATCTCAGTAGAATGACTGGTGATAAGTATTACATATTTATTAATATTATGTATTCCCAGAGCCATACTTTCAGTCATTAGAATCATAGATTCACATTGCTGAATGACTCAATTAGTCCATGTCCCAAGACTAAACATGTATGAAAACGTGACAGAAGTTTGTTGATGTTGTTCTTAAATGCCAGCAACAGTAGATCACACAAGCTCCCCAGGCAGTCCTTTCCAGGGTTTTCCTCTCTCTTGGCTTCAGAAACATTTTTCTCCAAGATCTAAGTTGTATCCTCTTTGCAATGTAGTCTGGTTCCTGAGCCAGTGATGGATGTGTCTCCATTATAGGCTGAGAAACTGGTTACTCAGTTCCTTTTAAATACCGTTTATGCTCTCAGTCTTCTCTCTTCCTAGCTAGGAAACCCCAGTTCCTTCCATCTTTCTTAACAGGTGATGTTTTCAGACATCTGCTCGTTCTAATTGCTCCCTCTGACTCCACTCCAGTCGGTCCAGAGGTTGTCCTGAAGATATTTGAATTGAAACCTTGTCAATACTAAACTACACTCCTGTTTATACAACCGAGAACAACTCCTTTTCTGCAACAACACAATAGTGTTGACTTCTGTTCAGTTTGTGAACAGTGATAACCTTCCACTCCCTTGTGAGAGAACAATGCCCAGGCTGTTCTTACCCATAGTGTGTGTGTATTAGGTTCAACCTAAGTGTCGTACTTTGCACTTGTCCTCACTGAACAGCACTTTCCAGGACAAATCTCAGGTGTCTCAGGATGATTTTGAATGCTACTTCTTTCCGCAAACATACTTGCCATCTCTCAGGATACACTTAGTAAGTCTTTTCTCTTTTCAATCATTTATATAATTAATTAAAATATGATAGAATTGGACCCACAGCAGACCACAGAATAGCATCACTTGCTCCTTCTTTCCATTATGACCAAGAACTATTGAAATTTCTCTCTGGATATAGGTTTCCTTTTTGCAAAATGCCTTATGAGTAGGTCAGAACAAAAGTGGTTTTGACATTAGACTTTGTCTCATTTGCATGGCCGAGCCTAAAGAGGGGTATTAAATGGTGTTTAATCCAGTTGGCAGCTAGTCATGAGTGGTGTCCCTCAGGACTCAGTACCGGGGCCAGTTCTGTTTAACATAATTATCAGTGGTCTGGATGAGGGGACCAAATAAATTTGCAGATGTAAATTTGCAGATGTAGTAAATTTGCAGATGTTACCAAGCTGGGTGGGAGTGTTGAACTGCTTGAAGGTAGGGAGGCTCTGAAGGGGGATCTAGTCTGTCTAGATCGATGGACCAAGGCCAATTCTATGAATTTCAATAAAGCCATATGCCAGGTTCTGCACTTTTGCCACAACAACCCCCAGCAGAGCTACAGCCTTGGGGAAGAGTGGCTGGAAAGCTGCCCAGCAGAAAGCACCTGAGGGTGCTGATCACCATGCATCTGAATATAAGCCAGAAGTGTGCCCAGGTGGCCAAGAAGGCCAACAGCATCCTGGTCTGTCTAGTGTGGCCAGTAGGACCGGGGAAGTGATTTTACTCTTGTATTCATCACTGGTGAGGTTGCATCTTGAGTATTGTGTTCAGTTTGGGGTCTCTCACTACAGAATGGACACTGGGAGTACAGCATGTCCAAAGAAGGTCAACAAAGCTGGCAAAAGGTCTGGAGCACATGTCTTATGAGGAGCAGCTGAGAGAATTGGGAGCATTTAGCTTGGAGAAAAGGAAGTTGAGGGAAGACCTTATTGCTCTCTACAAATACCTGAAAGGAAGTTGTAGAGAGGTGGGGGTTGGTCTGTTCAACCAAGTAACAAGTGATAGAAAAAGAGGAAATGGCCTTAAATTGCACCAAGTGAAGTTTAGATTGGATATTAGGAAGAATTTCTTCACTGAGTGAGTAATCAGGCATTGGAATGGCTTGTCCAGGGAAGCAGTTGAGTCCCTGTCCCTGGTGGCATTTAAGAGTCATGTAGACATAGTTCTTAAGGATATGCTTTAGCTGAGGTCTTGTCAGTGGTAGGTTAATGAATGGATTAGATTAATTTAAAGGTCTTTTCCAATCTAGGAAATTCTGTGATTCTGTGATATGACAGTCTCTTTGGTATGCTAAGGAATCACAGTGTATTAACCAAAATAGGAAGGAAAACCATAACCAGAATGAAAAAGATACCATCAATCTGGAGAGATATATTAATGGTGTCAGTGTAATGGTCTCAGTGTAACAAATTTAATCTCAAATACTGTGAGAGTCCCATTAATTTAATGAAATTATCAACAGTACAAAAAAATGGAATAATTTCTGAATTTATCTTGTATTAAGGTGTAAATCTCTACAGGTTAAAAGACTGAAAAATAAAAGACTGAAAAATATGTGAAGGTAATTTAATGGTTACTTAAAGGTAACTTTTCCAGGATGCTGTGTGCTCAGCTCAGGTGATAAAATAGTGTGTAATTAATACTATATTGCAGTGCTGAGGTGTAGGCCAGAGCAGAGGAGTTTGTCATTTCCTAACCCTTGAGAACTAAATTATGTAAATCTTCATTTTCAGGCTTAACTCTGCAATTCATTTTTGAGATCAGATCTTTTTTTTATTATAATTATTTAAGAGTTGTGCGCCTTAAATGTAAAAATACTTTATGGATCACTTCCAGATTAAATTAAAGCATTTATATTAGGTTGGAAACTTAGAGGGCTTTACTGATACCTTCTCCTTGTATAAACAAAAGGTCCATTTTAAAGGTATTTTATGAGAGCTTTACTCCAAAGAAAGAGACAGAGCACATGTGGTATATTGCTAGCAATACATAGTGAAATGTATATAGATTCTTCAAAAATGATTTATTGAACTTTATATATTTTTCCATGGGGCAGATATTTATTTCCTTGACAATATTTTTACCCAGTGTATATTTAATAAACTAGATATACTATGTTTATTCCTTGACCAAAATAAATTAAAAAAAAAAAAAATGAACTCTACTTCTTTGAATTCAGTGGTTTTCAATATCCTTTAGCACCAGGAAATCAAAGAAGAGCATTTTCTAACATTTTTTCCCCCTGCGACTGTTCTATTCTGTATAGCAGCTTTCCAATTCAAAGTAATAAAAGCATCGATCTTCTAACATCTTGACAGTGGAGTTCCTCTAATTCTGCATTATCACTAAACACAAACAAAAAAATTTAGTATAAGCAGCCCCAAGAGACGCTTCAACCAGATTTCTGCATTTCCCTGGGCTAAATCAGCTCCTGAAAACTTAATTTAAGAAACTGACACAGACTCTACAGTTAGAATGGTAAATCTACTCCCCATCAGTTACTTAAATAAAGTTTTCAATCACTGATTCAGTCTGCAGAGATAGAGCTCTATTCTAGTTACTCCTCTCAAGCTACATTCATTAAAGATCATTGCTCCTAGTGTTTCATCTTAATCCTGGATGGAAACTGGAGTGTCTTTGGATACAGAGGCAGATACCAAAGATATTTTCTTAAGTGAAATTTTAGCTAGACAGCATGAAATGCTTGTAAATAAAATATGCACACATAGGAACTGCGATGATATGATTCAAATGGAATGTATGCAAGAGACAGAAAACATTTTGAAATAAATTTCCTACATTTTTGAGCACTTTCATTTTTTTTTATCCCCTGTTACTCATGATATTTCATTGGCAAGATAAAAAAGAGCCCTAACTGTAGCTACATCATTAAAAATCTCTACAAAATCTTTGGGGACAATGTTATGCCACTCCAGTGCAACCCTTTATTTCCTCATCTCACTGAAGGAGACCAAAAAAAGTTGCAAAAAGGCATAAAGCATGTCAGTTAAAATTCTACTCTTGGTTCTTGGAATGCAGAGTAGCATACAAGTCAGGTTTGAGTTTCTGTGCTTTTACCTTGCTCCCCAGTATGTTACAGTAGGATTTTGAGTATTTTCCCCATAGATATTCATGCTCCAAGAAAATCTATTTTGTAACTGGGATTTTTTTTGTCTGCTTGTTTAGTTATTTGCTAAGTTGCTTTGTTTTTTGAAGAACTGCAGTGACACTTCTAAGTCATCAAGGAAATACACTTCTGAATATATCCAAGGATGGAGTTTTTACCTCATCTCAGGGTACCTGTTCTATTGTTTGACCATTCTTATGGTTAAAAAAAATTTAAAAACCCAGTTTACTGTGTTCCAGCTTGTGTTTGCTGCCTCTTTTCCTTCTGTTGTGGACAGGCTCTGAGAGGAGCCTGGATGTGCCTTCCCTAGGCCCTCCTGATAGGTAGTTACAGGCAGCAGTAGCATCCTACAGGCCTTCTGCTATCAACACTGAATTGGCCCTACTCCCTCAGCCTCTCATACATCCTGTGCTCCATTCCATAACTAGCTTGGTGGCCTTTGCTGGACTGGCTCCAGTATGTGCATATCTCTCTTGTACTGGGGAGCCCAGAACTGCACCCAGTCCTCCAGGTGTGCTCTCACCAGTGCTGAGCAGAGATAAAGGATCGATCACCTTCCTTGGGCTGCTGGTGGCACTTTTCCTAGTACAAGCCAGAAGGCTGTTGGCCACCAGGACCCCCAGGTCCTTTCCTTCAGAGTTGCTCCCCTGATAGTCAGTGCTCAATCACAAAGAGAGCTCCATTCTCATTGAAAAGTGAGCTGACAGTCCTGCGTGCCAGCAGAGCCAGAGACCCCCACCGTTCACACTGCCTTAGGACCAATCCATGTAAATTTGAACTGAAAGGCAATCTTCTCTTTTCTGTAACCCCGTAAGACGGAGCAAAGCTTCCAAACCGAAGTCTTCAGCAACAGTGGAACTGACACCTGACATGAACAGCCACTGAAATATCATTAATACATAGCTGATCTAGAAATTAATTTTTAAGGGTGCCTGCCAGGCACTAGAGCCTACTCTTCAGTTAATAGGGTTTTCTGTGTTGTCTTTTATACAATATCTCTAATATATTCACACTTCAGTACCAGAAGTAAAAAGCAGGGATAAAGACTGTTTAAAAAAAGAAAAATTTGAATCAGTTTGTATTGTTTTTCTTTCTATTAGTTTTAATTTAACTGTTAAAAAGAGAATAAAGCTTTTACAAGACTACACTGGAAAATAGAATATCAGACAGAATTTGTTACATCATAAAATAACATGGTTTATTTGTTAACCAGTATGTCTTCCACAAAATACAAGGTGAAAATATTTGTATCTAAGAGGAAAGTGAATTAAATCACAGAAAACAAAAGCTGATGTAAAGAGGTTTAGGAAGAAATAGTGTGATATCTGGAAAATTATTTGTTACCACCTAGTAATACCATTCGTTCAAAACACTGAATGCTGAATCTTTGAATTATGAAGTATTATGAATTAAAGTATTATGAATGCATAATACTTTTTGTACATCTTACATATATTATACAGGCTGGTATATATCTTGTACGAACTAGTGCTAAGTATAAGACTAGCAACATAATGGATCTTTTTATTAAGGTGGTTTTGCTATCTTAAATTAGGTGGGTTTGTATTATATGTAAGAACCCATATATTCTTATATATGCAGGTAGTCCTCTAATGCCTTAACAGCATTGTATGCCATATAGTCAATATGTAAAAGAGTATTAGACTATTCATCTATGGATTAGTACCTTAACTAGTTAAATTGCTATAGTTTCTTTTGCTACACAAAGTAGTTTCCTTCATACTAGCTAAAAAATCTAGTGTGGCATCATAATATCATTCCTAGGGGTGTGCTAAACTTAATAAAAACCATACATTTACCCAAAGTTATGCACTGAATCTTTTCAAATGGCTTTGAACTGTTCTTAGGAGGCTACGATTTAGTGAAGTAGTGGTCATTGCCATGTCTTGGCAACAGCTCACGAGAGGAAAGGACACGCACCTGAAATATTTGCTAATGTCAGCTTGTTTGATACTGTAGTTTATCAATGTAGGTGACAAAGCTTCTTTGTAGTTTGTTTCCATGAAACTATAGAAGTTTGTGAATAGCTTAGTTTTCATTTCTGCATCAAGGATTTGAACCCATGTTATGTGGGTATGTGGGATTGCTAACATTTTCCCGTTTGGAAATACAGCATATGCACCCTAATAAGTGAAATCTGAAAAGGGTAATATTTTATCCTGAAAATGGTGAAACACACTTTTCTCCCGTGTTGCTCACATTCTTGTTGTTTTCATTTTGAAAGCTAAAACTAGTTAAAACTGAAAATCCTGAGTAGTTTCATTATTCAAAATTATTTCTGACATACAGTGTAGGAAAAAAAGAATTATCTGCCCTAGAACAGAAGAAACTGTGCACCTTGTTTCTTAGAAATAATTCAAATAATTCTCAAATACAGGAAGCAGCCAATATACAAAACATCCATAATTCACTCTTTGCTCAAGATAAATTAGATGTTATTATTTCTATACTTGGATGACAATAGTGGATAATCAAATGAGTTTTAATAAAACTAATCTATGGTCCATGCTGAGAGACATAATATCACACAACAAAAAGAGAGAGCAATTTCACCTACTGTTAAATTAATTACTGCATGTAAAGTGAAAAGAGTTTGATTTATGAAATCTGGCTATAGCCTTAGGTATTCTAATAACCATCATCACCTGCAAGGACATGAATGAACACTTTGTGAACTAAAGTTTATCAGAGTCATATAACATGTTCTTGTGACAAATGCCTTTTTCATTTAAAAAACTAAAGAGAACTTTTCAGATAGGAACTAAAGGCAGTTTTCAAAGTCTGTGAGGTAAGTGTAGCCCAGGCAAAAGGAGCTCTTGCCAGACATGAGCAATGAAAACTGTGACATAGGTTTTCCTGTGTTACCTAATGGAGTTGCAGCTGTGGAATCCCTTAAAATTGGTAAAAGTCACACCTAGATGTAAAATGTGTCAAAATAAGGGTCAGAAATGTCCTTGCTATAAATGTTCTGCAGTGTTGCAATAAAGACTGCTATGCATAGGCTTCGTGCACATCATGCTGAATGTGTATCGCTGTGGCTTCAATGACCTGACTTTTGTTTTAGTGGATGAAATTTGCAAGCTACATGAAAGCTTCATATCTGAGCCTAATTCTGTGGATATCTATCAGCCTGGTAAATAGTGGAATAAGTTGTAGTGAAGAGTCTGAAAGAGTCAATGAAGGATAGTTATTCTGAACCATTTCCTGAACAGGGCATAAGGGCTCTATAGAGATGGCCCACACTTTCATTTCTGCCTTGGCACTTCATTACCATCAGTCTGTGGCTGGCTTCCTGCTCAACATCTTACCTAGGTTCTCTAAGCAGCTTTATAGAGTCCTTCAGGAATACTTAGCACTCTCTCAATTGGATCTTTTCTATTGACTGCAGAGGAATTCAAACCATATAAATCTGGCTATTTTATATCATACTGAGAATGCAAGTGAGTTGTGAGGACTAGCTATGCATTTTAAATTGATGCTTTAGCTCATTGCAACCTCCCCACAGAAGTAAACCCTTCAGAAATATTCACCTGAGCTAGATTTGAATCAATCTGAGTAAAATGACTCTACATGCTTTTAGTAATTTCCTAACTCTTCCAGGCTCCTTTTTAATTATTCTGAGATCTTAATGCATATAAAATCACTGCTGGCTAGAAGCGCTTAGACTACAGAGCACTATGTACAACATGTACTTATCCTCAGCCTGGTATTTCATGAAGCAGTTCTGCATGACCATGATCTCACTACTTCTGGGATAGCAACACTCTTTCTGTGGTCTGGGAATTCTGTTCAAGTTATTTCATGTTTCCTGTATACACTGCAGGTGGTAGATTTTTCTAGATTTGCCAGCAGAAGCCAATAAAAAAAAAATAAATAAATTCTCCACTGTAGACATGAGCACTACCCTAGGGTCATGAATGAATTTAGTTGTTTAAAGGAAAGGAAAAAAAAAAAGAAAGACAGACAAGATAATTATTTAATTATTAAAAAGTAATGAAAAGGAAACAGAAAGCGAAGGTTTGTCACTGTACATATGGATTTTTTTTACAGCACCTAACCCTATGTAAGAACCAATAGCAAGGGACACTGAACAAACTATATCATCTGGAATTTCTTTCTTCATATACTCTATGAACCTACTGACGTTTAAGTTCTACACCATACACTTCTACATCCTTCTGGACTAAATTCTGGATTGCACTAAAATTTTGCCTTAGACAAAGGCAATCAAACAAAGTGTTTTGAGATGGTTTGGCAACTGTATAAATCATTTATTCTGGAAAAGGCAAGTTTTTTTGAGGATACACATTTCATCCTGCTATTTAACTCAAGGTCTAGACCTTCCTGTTTGCCCACTGCAGAACTGTGTTCCCAGCTCATTAGAAGATCTGCATTAGAAGGTCTTTTGGTTATTATCCAAATATAAGATGTCCTTGTGCTTAGAAGGGTTTTATTTAGAATTAAAAGGTTATTTATATTTGTGTCTGCTAATTCTAAGCATTACTGATCTGTGTATTTGCCCAAGTAAACCCAGTCAAGAGACATACCTCCTTTATGAATTGAAGAGGAAAAAAAACCCCATTCCTGAAAGGCTAAAGAACGTAAACTACTTTAAAAGCATTATGCCTTACTAATTAAAACTAGTACTGATATATTGTGAAAGCAATGAAATCATGTGTTTTCACCTCAAAATGAATAACCAGGTTTTGGGAGCCGTTCAGAACATTCATTTTACTTTGGAAAGAGTTCCAGAATCACACTGAAGTTATCACAATCATAATATTCTTTGCTACTTTTGTTCTGTGTAACACAGCTTTGGTGTGGGAAAAGACACCATGTGCCATCACCCTGTTTCTGGAAAGCTCTGGGTCCCTGCCCTAAATTAGGTCCTCTCAGTTCCACCCTAAAGCAGAAACATTACTCTCTAAGGTATCTGTGGGATCATCATCTTCTGGTACACCATTAAATATTTAAATTGTATCTTTGTACCTTCAGGTTTAATCCAAACTTTAGAACAGATTTGTCTTTTGGAATGAAAGAAGCTAGTTTTTGTTGGTTTTAATAAAGTCTGATAATAATCCCATGCCCATCAACATGGATAGAACAACATAGATCACCTGAGACTGGAACACTGCCTACTGTAGACCCACATTAACAAAGTCTGGAGGCAAGCTGTATTGCTGGTAATTTTTTAAAATAGAAACTTTTCAAAATAAAGTATTACATTTAATTCAATTTCCTTCAACAATGTTTCTCAGTTCCAGAATGATATCCCTGAGTACTCCACAGTGGGAAATAAATACCATTCCACAGATTTAGCTACTACTCTGGGATGTGATTGCCTCTGGTCATCTACCTATTTCAGTGTATTGTATCGTTGCACAAGCTTAAATCCTCCAGAAAGTAATTTTCCAAGAAATTCCAAAAACTCTAGTGCTCGGGATCTCTGCTAAATATATAGAAGAGCTAAATTAAAGTTTCTGTTTGATAGCACAGGGACTACAACTTCTCAGTCTCCATGGTAAGTGACATTGGGCTACTGGGATAGGCTTAATTCTCTTCTTCTGCACAAAAAAAAAAAAAAAAAAAAAATCAAAGGAACCTTGCCCAGAACATTCTTAGTCTAAAAATATTCTGTTTAAATGTGAAAAATGTTCGTGGAATAGCAATAAACACTTTAACCTCACAATAGAAACTGAAGGTTTCTACTTTTTTTTTAATGACATTTTAAATTGAAGAACTATATATAGATAGAAACTTCTTGAACAAAGGTGTTAGTGAAAAATGTTGATGTCACTGAACCAATTAAATTAATATTCTGGAATTTAGTAGGTATCTTTTTTTAATGAGTTGAAAAAAAATATTCAAATTGAAGGGAAAGTGACACACGTACAGAAAACTGGAGAGGTTAAGGATTAAAAAGATTAGGAACTTCAAATATCCATGATCCTTATACAATTATAGAATAATTATTTCCTATATATCAACTGTAGATTAAAAAGCAAAAGAAAACCAACCAAACAAACAAAAAAAAAACCCCACAAACCAAACCAAACAAACAAACAAAACAAAAGAAAAACAAAAAGCCCATGTCTGCCAAGCTCTATTTTGGCCCTTCGGTGAGGGCAGTTAGTTTTTTTCTTTAGGTCTGCTTGCATGGGAAAATGGCACTGCCTGATGGGAGCTAGTTTTAGTGGAAAAGTCAGATAACAGAAAAAAAGAAATTGCCTGTAGAGGCCTCTGTGCATCCAAGGCATTCAGAACTACAAATGCTTTCAGACCCTGATCTTTTATCACTGAAGCCTGTGTTCAGTCTCCAAACAGCCTGCCCTTGCTAGTCTGAGTTTGAAAAATGAAACAAGTAGTTACATGGTTGTATTTGACAAAACTTGCACAAAAGCTTGGCAGGTTTGTACAGATTCCAGCAATTCCTAATTAGAAAAATTGAAGAAACTTATTTCCCATGACACAGCAAGCTATAACCATTGATGTCAGTACAATTTAATTTCCCTGAGTCTGCGAGATTTCCTGGACTTTCAAAGAGAAACATTCTGAATCACTGCTACCTCTTTTTTCTCTTGGTTCTGTGTTTGGGATCAGCTTCTCTAACTGCGCCCGATAAAAATTATTGAAACAGTAATATATTGTAATTAATACATCAAGATAGTATACTTGATATGTACTAGTAATAACACAATGCAAACAGAGCTAGCTTCATATGTTCTCCTGCTGTTTCTTAATGTGAAGAAGGTTGTATTCATTCCTGGCAGCTCTTGCAAAGCTTTCTGCTGCCATGTTCTGTCATCAGCTGTCCTCAGCCAGAAAATGTTATGCACTGTGCAGTTAACCCCAGCAAAAGTTGTTATCTACTATATTAAACACAGACACAAAACCATCAGAGCTCAACACTTTTTATAAACTAAGCTGAAATAAAATTACACACTTATTTTGAAGATATCTCCATTTCTAATCTCTGAGATCTGAGCCTCTGAGACCTGCAAACTCTACCCTTTGTCTAATCCAGAAGTATTTCTCCTGACCACTATAAATACCAGCACATAACCTACTAGTTTCCACTGTTTTTTTTTCTCCACGATGAATAGCAAAATCTACTTTAATGCACTAATTTTCATTAACAATCAGCAGGATTTACAAAAGCAGCAGAGTGATCATCAATAAATCTCATACAGATGTATTTCTTTGTCCACGAAAGAAGCAGCTGTTTGTTGAATTTAGGATAATGAAATCTTCCGTGACATGCAGACTGTGAACAACGCTATATTGGCAAGCCCAACATGTATCAACAGTTCTTGTTAGGTTTCATAGCTTCAAGGCTAATCAGGCCATTTCTCTGCATTTCCCTGAACAATGTTTGAGCCACAGATGCTGGAAAGAAAACATATGGCAAATACACTGGAGAGTGCAACAAATCCCCAGCTTCCAGTGGGGAAAGTCTATGTCCACTAAAACTGTATTCAAACAGCGAACAACATAAATAGTACACCAAGTTTTCCCCAAAATAGCTCTGAATGTTTTCAGTATGAGAGATGTTAATGATAGATACATCATCCTTTCCTTGTCTTGCATGGTTCTACAAGGAGGTTCAAGTCCTTAACAGTTTTCTCACTAAGTTAATTTTTTTTGTAAGCTGTGTGACCTTCACTGCTAAGCAACAGGAACTCCTTTGCTAATATGGCTTTGTAGAAGGGGACTTGGTTTAAAGGTTATAGGCAAGTTCAAAGCCCATAATAATTTTATACCTGAGAAGATTTAACGGTGCAGCAGTTGACATCGTAGTGAATAGTCTTCTGTATCATTCTTATCCCACATGTTTTGAGAATAACAATTTACAAGGTCTAACTTATATGTTGGCTTGTCAAAATCTGATTTCATTATCATTTTATTTCAGCCAAGTTTGTCCTGAGCCATGGGTGATGTCTACTCTTACCAGAACCAGATTTCATGTCTGCTTACTGCTTTGCATTTTGAAGTTGGTCGTGTTTGTTAAGTGGTTCAATATGTAATAGCTATGCTCCTTGAAAGCCTTCTCAACCACATTATTCAAAGATCTGAAGTTGGGCCTTTCAATAGGATTTATTTCGGTTTACTATTATAAAGAATTGAGTAATATAACATTTCTGTGACAGGTATCAGGGCTATTTTATGAGCAGAGGAAACAAGAAAGCATTTTGCTGATTACTCAGGGATAAACATACCATATACATCTGATAAATATCTGTAATTATTTTACTGGTAAACCCTAAAAGACTATTCCTGAACAAAACAAGATTATTTAGTCCTAAACTCAGCATTCAATTTAACTGCCAAAAGACTACTTGAGGGCAAAGGAATTTTCTAAATATACCAGACTGATTCGGAAAACAATCTCGGAATAAATTCAGGAATGGAAGAAAGTTGGACTTTTGTTTACATGTGTAATTTAAATATTTTGACGTGTGATCAACTTTCCTGTGTAACTTTGAAATCTGCTTGTGCTTTTAACCTGTAGAGTTTTGCGTTACTGCACCCTTTGTATGCAAACATAGCTGTCTCTAGAGCAATGATGTTCTAACCACAAAGTCCAATTTTGACTTTCATGTTTAGCTCCTCTTGATCCATTTTAATGTCATCTGACAGATGTGAAACAAATAGTTCTTGCAAGCCAGTTTATCCCTTTCTTTTTCAGGGAACAAGTTTTTTATTCCTTGTCTGCACTTTGTAAAATATTTTTAGTCCATCGTGATTCTTCTGAAGGTATTGCAGATTATAAAATAGAGATAGACAGTGAGTCCTATTCATTCATGCTACACTTCTGATAAGAGACTAGAGGTTAAGAATTTTCCATGGTAACTAGAACGTCTTAAAGGTCTTCTGACAATAACATGATGGATTCCAATTTTAGTCATTCAGGAATAAATCTATTACTTTAAGCAAAGTTGCTCCAAAGATTCCTGTTCTTCAACTTCTTACACCAGTTGAGAAGGCCGGTATGCTACTGAAGGACTGTAGCAGCCCTGACTCCAGAAAGAAAAATAGTGTTCTGGCTTGAATGTAAGGTAAAAATGCCCATTTCCAAGAAACATCTAGCAAACACTTTCCAATATCTGCAGCTTTGGAAGGGAGGGCTCCAGAGAAAAGAGAGGTTTGTTGGACATGAAGACTTATAGCCATAGGTAAATATATCTATTTAGGGGAAATCTGCATAGTTTACACAAATGTTCACTGGTTTTTTAATCACTTTCAAATGCCTGATGTTAGTTGCCTGACTAAATTCATGTGCAGCATCATACCTTTTCTCATACAGTTTATTATCTGCTGGATTGGCTGTTGTGAAAATGTAGGGTAATTATTCATTGTAAAAATATTTATTGTCCTTCCATCTGAAAAGACGGTGTCAAGTGCAGTCATGGATCAATTGACAGTCCTGACATTATTCAAAACCTCTCTGGATAGAATTACCTTTGCATGAGCTGGGGCAAAAAGTGAAAATAAATGAGACAAAAAATGGCTATTTTTCAACTGAGAGAAATGTAGACACATCATATCTGCTACAGAACGGCATTCTACTCCTTTTGGCACGGTAACCTAATTAAATAGTTACATTTTAAAATCTTTATGAGAATCTTAATTATTAATGTCATCAACAGGCTGAAAAAATGTAGGTTATGTGTGGGGAGATTTTGGCTCTGCAAAGACATTACTTAAAAGCAATTTTTTTTTGCATGACCGAGCACATGTGCACACAGGAAAGATAGTCACACTTTACAATGAGGTTACACTGATAAATTATTTATAAAGGGTTGGTAAACACTGTAGACTATTACAGAATCCACAAAGTCCATAGTTTTGTTATAAGTGTGTATAACACCCTCAGGTAATGTGCAACCAAGTATAATTTATGAAAGTCATATCCATAGTATTGTTTATAATGTATATTAATCTTTTATTAATCCTTTATGAACTATTTATAAATGCAATCTTAATAGAAAGCATGGCTGAGTAGTTATTACATTGCACTAGCTACATGGGAGTTAAAGGTTGCAGGCCTCTGCTCCTCCTTTTTTAACAAGCTAAGCAATCTTTAGGCAAGAAAACACTCACGGTTTCCTTACAGACTCCTAGGAAGTTAGAAAACCGAGCAGCATTACAAAAACATTTTGCTTATAAGCAAATATACAGAATCCTTTTTTTTCTTTACACCTCCAATATTTCAGTAGAGAGACCACACTTCAGCTTTACACGGTCCATGAGACAAAACTCCTTGCAGATGACCCACACATGTTAAAGTCTATGAAATCTTGGTTCCTGAGGACTCTTGTATAGTTTGGTACATTGGAAAACCACCAAAATATGGGCCATATTTCCAGGAACCGAGCAGAGGAGGGTTGCTGTGTAAATGTGCGTGTCCATCAGTTTCCACAGGAAAATGGGCAATGTAACTGAAATGACTGCTGTAGTCTAGGCTATCATAATGTCTAGGAGCAGATCCTGGCTTGCAGGATTATTCTTCTGCTCCAAAGCAATTCTGCCTGCCAAGGTACAGCTACTTGTGCTTGCTGCAGGCAATCTCCATTTTCATGTGACTGTGCAGTTTTATCACTGCTCTTTCTTTCTTTATTCATCTTGTGAAATCTCTTGCTGAGGCATTTGATACCAGAGTACCATCCCAGCACATTAATTCTTCACTTGTTCTTTTGCAGGAAACAGATCTCATTCTGACCTTTAATATCTCAATGCACCGTTCTTGGTGGATGGAGAATGGGCCAGGCTGCACCGTGACCTCAGTAACCCCAGCACCAGACTGGGCACCAGAGGATCATCGTTATATCACTGTCTCGGGGTGTTTTCTTGAATATCAGTACATAGAAGTGGCTCACAGTTCTCTTCAGATCTTCCTTGCAGTAAGTGTTTACAGATAGCTTCACTTCCACTACCTTTTCTAGATTTCTTCTTGCAGAATGTCTTTACCAGAATAGTAGAATATTATGGCATTCTTTAACAAACCCAAGGTCTAAGTGTTAGTTTTGTTATGAAACTCTGATGTCTTGCAGCTAGTTCAAGACATCTGTACACAAAAAGCTCCAAGTTACATGTTTATTACTGTGAAAACTGCTGACATGACACACTCTGTTTCCCTGACCTCCACTTTGACCATGGGCTATGCCACGAACCGTTTATAGCAGATTACATTCAAATTGCCCTAAAGGATATGTGTTGTGACATAATAAAAGCTTACAGCTATTGTGAAAGCCAAATTGAGTATAAAAAAAAAGCTAAAATGAGGGACAAATTTTCAAGAGTGAAAATAGACACACTAACTCAAAAATAGTTCACAGGACTCAAAACTGATGAATTTTTCTTTAACCATATTAATCAATATGCACTGCAGGAAAATGGGAAAGGTTCTTTCCGAAAGAACAAAACGTTGAACTTGTAGTGTGAAAATCAAAACCATAAATCTTAAATCTTTTTAAGAGGATAAGAATCCAGTTTTACACCGCAGAATATTTATAAGGAATGAAAACAGCTTATTTGGGGGAAAATTGATAGGTTTTTCAACCGTATTTGCCCATACTAATCATTTTGCCTTATATTGTCTCTGATCTATGTGAAAAGATGACATAAACACTGAATTCATTACACTGAATGAAAATCTGCATTTTTATGTTTGCTCTAGTGATACGTATATTTTTATGCCTAGGTGGAGATATATATGACTGCAAATAAAACTGTTACTGTACATATAAATTTGGACTAGCACCTGGGTACATGTCTCCCTCTATATAAATTTTTTGTTTAAGACACTCCAATGTTTTGTCCAAATAGGAACCATACTGGCAGCAGAGAGAAGAAATCTGTTTAGCCAGATCCAGAAGTTACTGCAAAGTAATTAAACAGTCCACAATTCATAATGAGGCCCACAAGTACCCAAAAAGTGAGCAGCTTTTCCATCTATCTATTCTCAAGCCTAGCTGTAAATGGCCAAGTATCAGGTGATCTCAGGACATCCCTGGGAGGGAGGCTTTGCATGTAAAAGGTTGGTAGCTGACTCACCTGAAAGCCCAGCTACCTGCTGTTGTTGGAGTCATCCCAGTTCTCTTCCATGTTTTTCAGCTTGATGTGGTGTAGCAGAGCAAAGGGACCCTGACAAAGAAGGTATCAAGGCATGCACTAGATAGGCTTGAAAGACAAAACCTTCCCTTTCTCCAGGTAGTTTACATCTGCTGTTTTGACAAGCTACAGCTAGTGCAGAAGATGCAAAGAGATAAGTGCAACAAAATCAGTGTGAATAAGTAAATAAGAGGTTTGCGATTTTATTTTTAAGCAATTGTAATTACTCAAGCTTAATTCATAGAGTCACTTAGGCTGGAAACAG
>JAAGNO010013755.1:57496-108614 GCA_033439905.1 Ceryle rudis | reverse complement strand
AAGAGGTTTGCGATTTTATTTTTAAGCAATTGTAATTACTCAAGCTTAATTCATAGAGTCACTTAGGCTGGAAACAGTCTTTAAGATCATGGAGTCCAACCATAAACCTAACACTGCCTACTCCACCACTAAACCCTGTCCCTAAGTGCCACATCTACACTTCCTTCAAATACCTCCAGTGGTGGTGGTGACCACTTCCTTGGGCAGCCTTTTCCAGTGCTTGACAACCCATTCAGTGAATTTTTTTTCCTAATATACTATCTAAACCTTCCCTTGTGCAACCTGAGGCCATTTCCTTTCAACTTATCACTTGTTACTTGGGAGAAGAGACCGACCCCCACCTCATTACAATCTCGTTTCATATCTCCCCTCAGCCTCCTTTTTGCTAGGCTAAACAACAGTTCTCTCAACCACTCCTCATAAGATTTGTTCTCCAGACCTTTCACCAGCTTTGTTGCCCTTTTCTGGACAGGCTCCAGCACCTAAATGTCCTTCTTCTGGCGAGGGGCCAAAAAATGAACACAGTATTTGAGGTGCAGACTCATGAGTGCTGAACACAGGGGGACAATCACTTCCCTAGTCCTGCTGGTCACACTATTTCTAATACAAGCCAGGATGCCATTGGCCTTCTTGGCCACCTGGGCACACTTCTGCCTTATATTCAGATGCATGATGATCAGCACCCTCAGGTGCTTTCTGCTGGGCAGCTTTCCAGCCACTCTTCAGATTTGCAGCCACTCTTCCCCAAGCCTGTAGAGTTGCATGGGGTTGTGACCCAAATGTAGGATGCAGAACTTGTCTTTGTTGAACTTCATGTCACTGGCCTCAGTCCATTGATTCAGCTTGTCCAGATCCTTCTGCAGAACCTTTCTACCCTCAAGCCTTCTGAAGGACATATCCAGGATTGAATTTTTACCTTTTTATATGTAATTAATAATGAACAAGAAACTCAAGGAATATGTAGTTCAGGCTCAATTCTGTTCCTAATGCAACAAGGTTGTACCTAAGTAAGGATGTGTTTCTAGATAAGGTTATTCTTTGCAATCTAGGTGAATAATCCAGAATATCAAAGCATTGGTTATCCACTAGCTGTAGCCAACTACATCTGGTTTTATATTTCCATTCATGTTACTGTAAATGTGATTATCCTAGTTAAAGAGCAATACAGTATATGTATGGATCCATTTTCCAAACCTCGTGCTTGCAACTTTACATCATTTTCACATTTCCAATTGTGGGCATAGTTTTGTGGGGTTTTTTTCCTAATAGAAACGCTAGCAGAAAATCACGGTCATATTAAATGCATTCAGAAACAGAGGAATTACCTGGCACTGCTCAGTGACATATAACACAAAGTTAGAAGAGTACATATTGCTTAGTTTTCAGCAAACTAGCTTTCAACAAAGCCATGCCTTAGCTCAGATTTATCTCCAGATAGCAGAAAGAAATTAATCTTCCCTTTCAATTTTCTTTTATAGGCACTTAAGTGGATCTTGCACTTCAACTGTAAAACTGTAAATTGCAACATACAAATTGGTTACTTTCTTTGTATTTCTGTATGTTCACGACAATGATCAAGCTAATGTTGATCTTGGCTTTTTCACAGACTGGTGACACTGCAGCGTGTTTTTAAGGATGTTTTCTACTGCCTACTGATAAAAAGTTACAAAGACATTCAGCTTCACTGTGGAGCACTTAATATCGGTCTTTGAAAACATTGTACCGACTGCATTCTGTACAGCTTGCCAGTAAGCTGTAGAAGGTTAGGCTTCTATAGATGTGATATTTGCTGTGATTACTTAGTGGAAAGAATATGACAGCTAATATAAAAGCTATAAAACCCCCATGGTTTATACTTTCTAAAAAGCAATTCTCAAGGCAGGCGGTGGAATAATTCAAGGACTGCAGACAGATAAAGACTCTTTAGGAGGTGCAGAAAACTCAGTCTTCAGGAGACCTCCTCTCTCCAAGAGGAGTGTACTCTAGAAGCAAAGAGCACCAGATTGCATACTATACAAATGCTTCTGCTAATTCTGTGCAAGTCGACACAGGTTTTAGTCTTTCAAGAGGGAAATTTTGCAGAATTTTAACTTCTCCTACTGCTTAAACAAAGTAACACTTAAAGCAGCTGGAAGGTTAAATGTTTCAAATGGTCAGAAGAGTCCCCACTGTGCAGTAGTGGTGTTCACTGCATAATACTGGCCGGAGAGACTAAAGAAAGACAGATGGGAAGATGCGCAGATGTTTTGCCATCTTCTCCTGAGTAGCGGATTTTGCTCAGGATAAACAGACGACTGGACAAAATCACTAGTTTAGCTCACAGGGAAAAAGTAATAGAAAATTTAGTTTAGTGGTCTCTATACCTTGACCACCTGAATGCTCATGGTTTAGAAAAATGAGTACAAATATATAGAAGAAAATGCTCTAACAAAACAAGGATTATCATAATTTGGGTATTTAGCATTCACATAGGCAAAGCAGGGGTGGAATCCACAGTGATAATAGGGTCTGTAAAGCAGCCAAAATCACTCCTTTGTCCCTTGACACAGAGCACTTAATATATTGGGTGATGCTGGTGGAAGGTTACAGCCTTTCTAGAGCCTATTAGTAAATCAATTCTTGTGTCACAGAGATAAAAAAATAACCATAGAATGTACTTTTATGTCCTTCTTGTAGCCATTACTTCTTGCTCAGTCACTGATTTTTTTTTTCATGCTTATGGAAATCTATTTTGAAGAACTTCCACTGACTTTTCACTCAATTATTGTGGTAGTTGCATCTCTGAAGCAGCACGACACCAAAATCTCAGTGCCACACACCATGCTTGTCAGTTTCTACTCTGTGTCCATACAGATACCTCCCACTTGGTTCCTTTGAGACTGAGACACATTGCTATCACTTTACATCTTACCATCTTCTTCCAGCAAGTTAAAAAGAAAGAGGTGTTCAGAGTGAGGAAGGGAGAATGCGAGGGAGGGGAATTTCTTTCATTCTTAAGTGCAGTTTGCAGCCTGTAGTGCTGCAAAATAAACAAACATATTTTTAGGGCACCACCTGCAGCAGGCAGCTGTGTGGAACTGAAAAGAACTGCTAAGGGTGTGATTTGTTCTGCTTTGTGCGAAACCCTGGGGTCTGGGAAAACGTGGGGAAGGTATTTCTATGGAACAACTCCCGCCTTTCCTGTCTCCCCTGATTCTTGGTGAAAATTATAGCTGAATCTGTAAAGGTGAGATCTTAGCTTCATTGCACTTTGACAGCAACAATAATTTATTTAATGCTGTGCTGATACATGGGAAAAAAAAATACATCGTTTCAGCCACAGGCAATTAATTTATTTTGTTGCACAAAGCTAACCCTCAGTGCAGCCTCTGCTCACATACTGGGCTAAATTCTTCACTCGGCTCTTCCAGGAAAGTCCTGTTTACAGAGCTATGAAATCTTGAACACCTGGACCATCCAATGTGCTCTGCAAGGACAACAACTCTTCCTGGTCTTGGTGCCTACATATTATCAAAATGAACTGGTCTGGGGATGGCATGACTTGAATACCCATATGTTTCATACATTACAGTGTCCTTATGTGCTTAATGGTTATTGATTCCTGCTGCTTACATCAGAGAAGCTATTTCATTTTCAGGACTCCTGGGTTATCAAGCATAAATATACTTAAATTACTGATCTCTGGAGATAATTTTTCCAGGTAAAGAATGAAGTCAGTAGTACTAATGGGGATTTGATTTACTAGTGGTTTGTGAAATTTGAGTTGCATTCTGTATAATATTTGCAGAACAGAGGCTGAATGAAGGTTCCTACCCACTCCTAAATGATAGGAGTTATAGTTGCCACTTCATCATGGGGAGGGCAGTGCCAGGGAGGGACGCAGTGCCAGGGAGGGACACAGTGCAGGGTACACACCCCTGATAACCTTGGCATGTAATGTCAGTGCTTAAGGCGGTCATTGGTTCTAAGCAGAAACAATACATCCCAACCTTATAGCCACACAGCTAAAAAAGGGTCACAAGCTCACAGATGCAGAGGCACCCCCACCCATCAGTGTATAATTCTAGCTATGGATCCTATGTACAATTTTCCTCATTGGCAATTGAACTCTTGTCTTATGACAGAAGGTGGAAATCTTTTCAGTTCAGGCCCTGAGCTATGGTTCATGTCAGTGGATTCTGTTTCCAGGACTGCAACCATGTCCCTGGGAAAGCTATTTCATCTCCCTGTGCCTCTTCCCAAGTGCTGCAGAGAGGAAAGCATGCCTAAATTGTTCATGTTCAGTTTATAAGACACTGTACCATTTGCATAGATAGGGATCTCAGATCTCTCAAAAAGCCTATAAATGTGGATGGCACCCAGTACTGTAAGGCCTTTATATGGTACAAGGAAATTATAATAATGGTAATTGCATTTCATACAGAAATGGAGCTCTGATTTTCTACATCTTCCTTCTGCCTGTGTTTTACTCTTTGATTATGCATGACCTGCTCCCACTCCCACAAGGCTGTTCCTGCAGAAGTAGACAAATTAAAAACCATTTGTAGATTAAAACTCTGAAAATATGCAAATAAAAGATCAGCGTTGGAGATAAGTGTGACGAAATTACATATCTATTTGCCAACGCAGGATTAAAAGTATTTATTATGCTTGTCTTTTACTCCTCACTTACACACTCACACGTCTATTGATTTCAGTGGAACTAAGTGCCCAAGTTATGGGAATAAGACTAATGTGAAGGCATCACCTTAGCCAATCTGTATTTTAGCTATATAGCCCTTGAAAAGATAGACTGTGTAATATTACTCCAGTAAAACGAGTGGGGAAAAATAATTTCTTATGTACTGCATATACAGTATTGATGGTAACTTACATAGCAAATAAATAAAAACATAAGTAAACTGTTACACAAAAGTATTGACCATTTTCATCGTGATCCTGTCCACTGACTTTTATGTGCTGTACATTAGTCTCAATTCCTCTTTGTTCCTTCCTGTATTTATACTTGAGCATATGCTTCATGCAATCATTAAAATTATTATTTCATGCCTTAAAGTTTGCAATATGTAATTATCCATTCATACTAGTTGCAGTAAATGCATACGATTTGGGATTCTGCAAAGTCTGCATCATGCATAATACCTTTCAAGCTCTGATGCTGTCAGATTGATTTAAAACATCATGAAGCATAACTGTGTTATTAAGATGCAATAATACAGTTATGCAGTTAGGATGCCAGCTTCAAAATCTCTGCTGTGTTGCAGACTTGCTGTGTTGCATGACCTTTAGCGGGGTGCTTAAATAACACAAGTTATTGTCAGTACTATGCAAACAATGGTTCTTGAATGTTTCAGAAAGATGTTGCCAGGATAATTCCATTAAACATTTCAAGGTAATCAAATATTACAGAAAAGTGGTCTGTGTGTGTATTTAAGCACTTAGAACAGTAGAATAGCATTAACATTCCCTGCTCCTCTTAAGGATTAATAATAATTAGAATAGGGTACTCTTAAAATCCTTAATGTTAGCATAGCACAGGTGACATTAAACACTCTCATGCCCTTGTAGAGAGATGGGACTAGTGAGTAATTATGAACATTCATAGGAATCTCTTTACTGGACTGTCTATTAGTGCTTTAGACCCACATGATCAAATATGCTTCTCACAGTATACCATTTAAAAGTCCCCAGCAGTGCTGAGGACAGTATGACTGCAGAGCAGCAGTTCCTGTCCAAAAGAACTAACCTGCAAAGTACAAAACAAGCCATCTAACCCACATGGACAGAAAAGAAGAGAAAGATAGAAAAACAGAGAGGGAATATTAGTTTGCAGTTTCAGTGCACTTCCTCTTCGACCGTTATCATCTGTTTTGTAGGCTTGATATAAAACCCCTAAAAAGGGTTATGAACCAGAAAAGAATGAGTAAACTTTGCAGTATCTAGTGGGAAATTTTCCTAAAAGGCAGCAGAAGAGCAAAGTGTGTGAACATTTGATATTTACTAAGTGTCTGACAACAAGCTGGTGGCTCATCAGTGGTACACTCTCGGGCTGACATGAGCGGTGGGACAAGCCAGGTGGGACAAACCACAGAGAGACTTGCAGGTGAATGGAGTAGTTGAAATTCACTGGAAGAAACTAAGGAGAAGTGGAGGGATAAAGCAAGCTGTGGAAAATCATGTCTGCAGTAGCCTCTCCGATGGACTCAGTCTAGAATGCAGCACTGGTCAGAAGCAGAGACGTCATGGTACCTGTAGAGTCAGGACAGTCCTCTGAAGCTGAGACTCACCAAGTAAGAGATCAGGAGAGATGCAGCAGGAAAGGAGAGGTTAAAGGAACAGAGAGCTTGTCAAATTCCTGCATTTAGAGCAGGAAGCCTTCTGCAAGGAAAAAAAAATGCACTCTAATTTTAATTTTACCTTTTAATTTTTTTTTTTCTTAGTTGGGAAGATATTGTTGAGGCCTGAACAGAGAAAAAGACTAGCAGTTCCTCCAAAGACACCAGCAAATGACAAAGCAAGACTAAAAGAAGCAATTAGATGGTGTAAAGCATGTGGATGTATCATCAGGACAGACTGCATGATAGGAGGAGGGACTAAAGAGTGAAGAAAAGGGAGATGAGGGAGGGAGGCGTAGCAATGCATGAAAAACAAAACCTGACTGTGTTGTTAGGAATGAGGCAAACAGCAAAACAGTGTTTCTGTGGGTCCCAAAATATTCATGAGTGGAATCAAACAGAACGTAAGTTGGGTCTGACTTTTCCGGGTTGAAATGTTGAAAGTGAACAGACAGGTCCTTTTGTCAGAGCTACAAGCACTCGGGGCAAGTTAACTCTCTAAAAACTTCTACTGTCTTCGCTGAGTTCAGATGGATTTTACTCATCTTTTAGGAAGTGTCAGTGGTTGATGTAGGTTTAGGGTTCTTCTAATAAACTAGAATATCCCACTCCTGTTCTCAAAATACATGTAACATGATATACTGGGGGGAGAAAAAAAGAAAAAAAAAAAAAGAAGAGAGAATGTAAAGATCAGATGTACTTGCTGCAAAACATTTGACCCTCTAATATACAATAAGACTGGACCTCTTATTTTCCAGTCCTCAGTTCCTTTGTGCTGACCAAAAGTAGCATATAGTACATCTATTTACAGTAATAAGCCCGATGCCTTTTTCCTTTCAAGGCAACACAAAAGTCTTCGGTTGTGCAGGAAGCACATCTTGCACATAGAAGTCCTCACTCATATTTACCCTTGCTAATTTTGTTTCCCATCTCCCTCCTGACAGCAGCCTCCTCTTCCACACACATACACTCATGCACATCTTGCACATCAGCTGCCTCCACCTGTGCTTGTAAAGTGATGAGAATATTTATATGTGAGAAAGGAGACAAGAGCTCATGTAATCAAGTATTGACTCTTTGAACCTAATGGAGATAAATAACATTATTTAATTAAGGTGAAGTTCCTTTCTAGGGCAACACAATGATTGAAAGAAAATTGATTCTTAATGATATAGATTGGTACTTTAGAAAGACTGGGGTTTTTCCCTTCAGGACTGGGCAAAATCAGCACAACGGGAAGAGGGTATGAATCATTGTAAAGTGCTAATTTAATAACACTAGCAGAGGAGCAACATCAGGTTCAGGCATCTCTGACATTGCCTCAGAGCACAGTATGTTGTTGTTTCTCTCTTTGACAATAATGTTAGAGCATATGTCATTAGTGTTTTGAAGGATTACTGTAAGAGAATTTTTTATGCCTACACATGTTATCCATTGTTGTATCAAATTCTACCTGCATTTCTTCACTACTCCTTGCAGAAAATGGAATTGTATACATCAAAGCACAAATGGTTTTTTTAACAAGGAGGGAGTTTTGTCACTAGAATTGTACTCATTCATTTCCCTAAAAGCTTCCCTTCTTAATGAACTGGCCTCATATTAAGCTAAATTATATGATAATTGTCTGAAAACAAGTATGCTCCAACTCAGTGGAGAGAAGTCAGATTTAAGTGGAGTTACTTGACCAATGCACACAGGATTGTCTCCAAGAGGTTTATTTCCCTGATGGAATGAAAGGCAACAGCACCAGCATGAGCTGAGACTGGAAGAAGCAGTTCTGCCTCTTTCAGATCCACTTTCACTAGCAAAGGCAAAGAATGAATGTGATTTGGGGAGTGGGGGATTGGAATTGTGATAAGCAAGAGCTGAACATTAGACTTATTACTTTGAGGCCTGAGGGAAGTTTTCTGAGAATTTGTTTTGACCATCTCATACGTATTCCTTCACACAGGGGACTCTGACTCTGGCTGACCCTGTAGGGTAGATAGTTATATGATACAGCAATGAGATTATGGTTCCACAGGTTCAGTGCCTCATGGCTGTCCTGGGGCAATGTGATGCTGGTGGTGCTGCACTGACTGGTGATGCTGGCTTGCTCACTTGCTTCCTCCCACAGCTGGGATATAAATTTTTCCGGTTCTGGTACTAGCACAGTCATGTTACTGTTTTTATGACACTTTTATAGCATAAGAGCAGCGTGCAAAGACTTCCCAGCCATACGCAGGTTAGGTGCCTTTGATTGTGGTCTTTTTACCTCACTTTGGTGATCCTCTACAATTTTTTTATGCTTTGAAGAGACTGAACAAAAAGCCTTGTCCATTCAATCATCTTTCTCTACAAATCAATTTTCATGGTAGAGAAACCAAAATACATATGCCTTAGGTGTAAAAGTAATATTAAGAAGAGTAGCAATAACAATAAATAGCACGAGCTTCTGTAATCGTAAGTATTCCATTACAACATGTAATTAAAGAAAAAGGAATCCCTCTTCACACAGAAAACTCATTCAAGTGCCAGGTTCACCAATCCCTGAGCTGATTCTGAAAGTACAATGAAGACAGGAATGCTGCTCCTTAGAAATAGAAAAACCCCACCCACATTACAGATATACCTCAGAACTGCTATGATCAATATTCTTGCTGATATTACAGTATTGCCTTGTTCTGATGTATGCAAACATGACAGCTATTATTTTGCCATTTAGCTCCAGAACCTCCAGTTCTGGAAGCAAGAGGCCTCAATTCCTGGGTTAAGCTATTTTTTTTTCCTGAGTATGAGAGGGAGTGATAACAGACTCAGTCAACTTCCTCACTCGGTTATAGAGAATAAGGTATTTTCAAAAAACAACAACAACAACAACCAAGAGTAAAAACGTCCAGTACTACAGCTGGTTTCCATGTAAGGCTTTCACATTTTTGTCAAAACTTGTACTGTATACTTTATGTAGCATACTTCATGTTTCATTCTTGTGTGCCATTAGCACAGCTTCCTGTGCAAAAGATGAAATGAGCACATGAAAGCAAGGGGGATCCATGAAAATGTAGAATTACCTTCTTTTCAGCTTCAGTCTTGACAATTCTGGTCACAATACCATGGTTCAGAAAATATTAACTTCACCAAAGACAAACAATGTCAGCAACCGCAACTGAACCTGTGTTGAAGATACTGCACAATAACAAGATTCCTATAATTTCGTACTACAAGTCAGGTGTTTTTGGTAGAGCTAACTGTCCCACTAAAAATGCTAACTATGCCTAGGGAAAAAGGAAATCTAGGAATCATTTAGATGTCCCTTATCTTAGGAGTGTAAAATATAAACTGAATAATACTACACAGACAGCATTTTGCTTTCCAGAAAAAAAGTACCTAGATTTCTGTGGCAACTGTGTATCTCAGGACCCTTGGAATAATTGTTTAAGGTAGGCCAAGAAAATGGGGTCAGAAAACTGCTCATATTATTTTTGATGACTAAAGTGTTTCATGCAATCTCAGAAGTAGAGCTGAGTGGGAATTTTCTAAAGAAACAAGTTTCTACTGGAAAATTCACTAGCCCTGAATTATTTTGTCTTAACATAACAGTGTCAATGACCTTTATTTAAAGTGTAGGCAAGTGTCATTTAACATAGCACCTGATTTCCTGATAGATTTCTTGGCTGGCTGTTTGGGCTCTGGATATTCATGGTACATTTATACTTGGACAGCACACATCCTAAAACCAGCAACATAATTATCCATAAAGTTTAACTTTTGCTACAGTCCCTGTCATGCATTGGCCCAGACTAGCTATCGATGTCCCAGACATTGTTGGACCACAGGTGCAGGAGTAGCACAAAAGAGGGAGCATCTGTGATAGCCAGATTGGATCTGCTCATCTTGTTCTGGAGGATAAAGAGAGCTTATTTGTGAGAATACAAGCTGTGCCATTCTATTTGCCCTCTAAGCCAGAGACAGTCTCCAGGTCATTTCATTTTCTACTATGTCTATATACATTTCTGTACATCCACAATGCCAATTACACACTTACTCAGTGTTCCCTAGAGATGTAGTAATACCAACACTACCCAGATCTCCAGCTAGTGTCTGACTCATGCTGTGGCTCCCCCCCCCGATTGGAGTCCAGGAAAAGAAGATGAAGTGTAACCTAGTAATGTAGGAGAAAAATTCATTATTTGTAAGAAAAATCCTAACTTTTTAGGGCTTATGTATCACGCAAAACAATGTGTGCAATACAGAAAGATCGTCTGTCGACATATCCTAAAGATTCTTAGCTCTCTGACTTCTGCAGTGCTGCAATTCCAAGGAGAGTGGAGTTAGAGATAACTTTGTTATAAATCTGATGAAACTTCCACCCGAAGTCCAGATTTTAAATGATAAGTTATATTCATTAGTGAAAAACATCATTGTTCCATCCAACTGAAGAAAATTACTCTCCCTTGAAATCAGAGGTAATTTGTTCTTTGAATATATTCTCAGTAGAAATCAGTCAATTCACACCACTTCTTTAATAGATCTTCAGCACTGGTTGGACAGGTAGGAGGTACATTCATGTACCACTGATGTGTTTGGAGGCCTTTCAAGATGTGCTCCAAGCAGCACCATTCCCCTAAACTGCAGCATTATTGAGTTACCAGTTTTTCAGTACTGAACCGCTTGAAACTGATTGGCATAAAGTGATGAACTGATTCGTGTTTTCAAAACCAATAAAGCAGATTTTTTTGTTATCAAGCAGTATTCTTTTAACTCTACCCTTGAGCTCTACCAGAGTAACTTCCATTCTTTTCTGAACATGGTGAAGGAATAGCTATTTTTTTAATGTATACAAATTAATAATTAAATGTTGGTACTGAAAAGGAAACACTGCTTTATTTTATTCTTGGATGTCTGGGGTTTCTGTGAACTGATTGGTCATGTGTGCATAGTCACAACCTGAGGAAAAGCATCTGCAAAACCACGGGAGCGTATACCTGCTGGTAACGATTGTTACCATAGATGGGAATTCAACATTGATGTGACAGAATTTATTTTTCCTTATACATAGACAATGATCAAATAGTGACATCTGGATTCTACCCCAGAGGTTCAAGTCAATAAAATATTAATAGCTGCCATTTCCAGCAAAGAGGGTGTAACAAGAGCACAGTAGAGGAATCTCAGACATTTTTGCACCTATTGTTCTTAATTAGTTAATCATTTCCCCTTCCACATACTCCTCTCTTAAAGATTAGGGAAAATAACTCGGGGACTGAGATGCAATTCCTTATCTCTGATTTAGTTAAACTGCTGTTCAAATCATGTTATTTTCTGTGAGTGCTCTGTTGGGAAGTGGCTACTAACAAGGGGTTGGACCCTCTGATCCTCCTCGCTCCCACCAAAGATGGGAGGACTGACAGCAAACAACTGATTCACAGTGAAAACCGGACACAGAAATCAAGGCAATGCCATGTAGTCTCACCTGAAGCACTCACCATTTTACCAAGAGTAATTGAATTCGGTGTATTCAGTCACAACGAGCAGGGAGGGTAGGTGGACAAGAAGGACTGTCGAGCCTTGCTTCAGACAATCCCATTCTTCCCATTCCTCTCATTTAGTAAGTAAGTATTAATAGTCACTTATGCATAAGAAGAAATAATGAGGTTTAATGAATCTCCAAAGATCAGCTACTGCATAAAAGCAAATGCCACACTTTTATCAGTTAAAGGCCTTCAAGTCCAATATCAGCAGCAGAGGGAATTTTTATTTTAAAGCAAATTGCACCCAGTTTCGGTAAATTATCATAGAATGATTACTCGACTTTTATCCAGTCAATATTATGCCTCCCTAGCGAATTGGTTTATTGTCAGTATGTCTGCTTCAAAACATGTCTTCCCTAGAAAGCACTCCTTCATTCAGCTCCTGCCACTGGAAGCAGGCAACAGCTTGAAGCTAGCAGCTGCTCTTGAACAAAGCAGGTAGAGATGCAGAAAGGCTGCCGAATCCATAACAATAAGCACATCATGACATAATTACAGTAAATCTCCTGAGTGGTCTGTGCACACAAAATGCCATATGTTTTGGGTAGAGGAAGTGTGCCTTTGTAAAACTGTAGTATAACATAAGCATTTTCCATAGTAGCCCTGTTAGCATGAAATTGGTTTTATTATCTCAAAAATTAGCATTGACAGAACAGTGGATAGTATTTGAATGGTCAGTTAGGTAGACTGGAAGGATATAATTAATATCCTGATGTGCAAGAGCAGGTGATAGAAAGGTTTGAGGGGGTTTTCTAGTTGTAACTGTACATAATCTAATAGTTGGTGCATCCGTTTAACCTTTCTTTGATATGGTCTTCTTTCACCACTGCATGTAATACATGTTCTGTTTTCTAAATGTCTTCATTTGACTTTGAACACGTTAATAGGATTTACTGCTTCTGCTGCCTTCTTATACAAAAGAGATTGTCAACATGGACAATACTTTGTGGTCTGTCAGAGAATAATGATTGCTTTCTCCATCCCTGCTTTTAGGAAGTGATTTAGTTTCCCAAGATTTAGATACAAATGGGAGAATGGAGGGGAAGGTATTTTTTCTATGCGAGTCTAGCGTGAGCTGGCACTGCTAAATAGCCACTTGGCATTTGCTGTATCAGCTGGTGGTGCTTACCTCATTTTCAAATGGCTGCCTCCTGATTTTCTGTTCGAGATGTCTGCAGAAATTTCACCGTGGCTAGACACCGACAGTACAAAATACATAACCTAGATACTTTTCAAAGATTGCAGTGGACTCTTGCAAACATTTTCTGTTACAAACTGCATGAATTGATCTCATCTTCAAAAGCAATAATCTCCCAAATCATTGTTCTGTGCTCTGTCTGAACCTGCATTTTAGGTTTCAGCTGCTTTGTGTTTTGTAAAGATGTTTCTAAAATCACTGCGTGTCATAAGAAAAGGATTTTTCCCCCGGCTGTTAGCTCTTTCTTGCCATGATTATTGCTTCCTGCTGCAACGATAAGAATATAACGATGCAGCAAATTTTACAGGAATGTAAACTGCATGAACTAAACAAATTGTCATTTTCTAAAGTATCAGCTCCTTTCCAAATGCCATCTGCACATTTACACCCTTATGAGTTGTGAAGCTCTGACTGAGTGAAAGAGGTTAGTGTCACTAGAAATAATAATACTGGTTATATGTAAAACATAGGTAAGCAAGATGTGCTGCATTTTCAGTCTCTTTGTTATCTTGAAATAGTACCACTGATGGGAGATTCTCCGTGAGTATGAGTCTAAAAATTAGCAGAAGGAATAGTCCACTAATCCTATGATTCTTAAATATTGGGGATGAGCAAAATCCCACCACGTACATTGTGTTCTCTATCCTGAAATGCTCCTTTTGTGTAGCTGTTCAGCTTCTTTAAACTTGCTCATTCATTTTGGTTAAAACAATACAGAAGAACATGAGCAAGAAAAAGGAATGAAGATTTTTTTTTTCCTCATTATGTATTTGTCCATAAACAAACAAAATAAAACAACAGATTTTTTTTACAAGGTCATACAGAGGTATTATCTTTTTGTGCACTTGATGGGAATCACCTTTGATATAGTGGGAGATGTCTAATCTCAGTTTGGATACTAACAAGAATATATGTACTTCCATAATAACAAAATTAATCCCACTTATTTCCAGACAGATGACAGTTGCCATCAGCAGACTGAACTTGTGTCCTGCATTTGATCAATGTTTAATGTGGGGAGTTTGATCTCAGACCACCTCTGAACTTAGGCTTGAACTTTGCAAAGACTCCCTCTTCAGCACTAGCATACTTAAGAACAACAGGCTCTGTTTGATTCACAGCTCCTTAGAGAGCTTGACACAGTGCAGGAAGCTTTGAACAAGTCTCAGGGGGAATTTTGAAGAGGGTATGAAAAGTGATTAGACCATTAACCGCCTTTTAGAGTGATTCAGTGGCATTTTTTAGTAAGTTTATGCAGCTGCATAGAACATTCAGGACCTTTATAATTCTTCTTCTAACTTCAGGTGTTTAAAAAAAAAAAAAAAACACAAACTTCACTGAAATTAAAAAGTAGCATTCTTCCAAAAGACTGTTAAAAGTGGTTTTCTGTCCCTAATAGACTGCCAGCTGGAAAAGGATAAGCAGTGTTTGTAGTCTCTAGTAGGGTTTAGGAGGATACTGTTGCCTTATCTGAGCCTTTAGTATCTTATACACACTAGCTTAATGTTTTATGTCTTCTAAATACTGAGTCAAAAGCTAAAATGCTCTAAGATTATAGAATCTTAACTCCTGGCTTGTGCACATGAACATAGATGTTAGTTTATTATCATGTCTGAAAAACTCCTTTTTGAATTTTATTTTTAATACCTTAGGGAGGTGTATAAGAACCTACTATGGTTTTCCACTATCTACAATTCCCTGCAAATATCTCTTCTTCAATTTTCAAAATGGGGTTTAAGAGTCTCTGTGATTACATATGAAGAATCTATTTTATATGAATGCTAGACTCCAGTATTTTTCTATTATCAATAGTTAACAAATCAAGGACTCAGACAGTGAAATTCATATTCAAACTTTTTTCAATGAATGTCTGAGACAGTTAAGTTTCACATGAAAAAGTCAGCTAGAAACAGCAAATGTCTGGATTGTTAAACTATTCAACATTCCTGTCTGCGGTTTGACAACTGAAACTTGGAAACGTTACTTTAGTTCATTTAGCATTTTCTTATTCTAAATTAAAAGTTACTGCTGGTGTTGTTCGTTGTAGTTGTTATTGCTTGACTGTTGATGTTGTTGTAATTTGATTTTGTCGTGTAATTATTGTCTCTTGATTTGCTCTCTTAGAATAGCAAGTATCACTCAGGGTGAAATCAGAAATCAGAATACCATATACTGCCAGATTGCCTTTGTAGAACTGCCATCATATATGATAAATTTACTTTTGTTTACCAAAGATACCTTAGTGTTCCAGATATGTAACATAGCATCTATTGAGCGTTACTATGGAACACTATTATTTTGTTTTACCCTCATTTAATGTAAATAGCACTTGTCAAAACTGCAACCTGTTAACATAAACTTGGGCATCATAAACTTGCACATTCAGCCAGGCTCCACATACAAAGGCACTTTGGCTATACTTTGTGAAATATGGTGCCTTTGTTTGCTCTCCCTCTTGACAAATGACTGCACTAAAGCTACAGAGACAGACAGACTTCCATGGAAAAGCATACAGCAATTTGGAACATGCGTGGGGCTGGATTTTTTTCAATACCATCTCCATAATAATACACCTGTGACTAAAGCAGGTGATTGGAAGTGGAGAGGATGCACACAGACAGATGGATTAAGACAATAGTAATTGTGCTTTCACTTGATTATAATATTAACAGGCTCCAGGTGATTTCTATTTTTCACAGTGTCACTCATCTCAACAAATCCCAGCAGGCTTGGAAGCTGAGTAGAGATGCATCCTGCTTTTCGTATGAACCTGTTTCCAGTGTAAGCACTTAAGAGAGTTCTTCTGTCGAAAAGCAATTAGCTTCTGCAGTCTAGGGTGCCATTTAGAATATCCAGGCTCATGTGTTTCATCATAAAATTGACCTTTTTAATTTTTTATGCCTGAGATTCCCCACTAAAAGAGTAAGCATTAAAAAAATACAACCCTAGAGAAAATACTGAAGGCACATGTAGAATTTATTAAAGGATGTCTGGCCCCGGAGTGCTGCAGATAACAACACCATCTGAATATAATAAATATGAAGTATGCAGTATTGTGTGCTTAATTTTTAAATAATTAGTGTCATTAGGTAGCATAATGATACCGATTACATAAAAAGCATAGGAAAGCAATATGTGCTACATTTACAGACTCACATTTTTCCTGTAGTAATTGCTTTTCTGTACAAATGGTGTCTGCTCATTGATACCTCCGAATAACTGTGTACTAATTATCCTACTGCTTCAGAGTTTGTTTTGCTTTTTAGTAACGTTGCCTATCTTGGGAGTATACTTTTTGACAAATTCTTGCATCATATAATGGAAAAATTCAAAAGACACTGACATTCAGGATAGGCAAAGAAATACCTCTCCTGCCCAGACAACTTGAGTAAAAATATTGCCAGCAATAGTAACATCTTCCCTCCACCTCTGGGAACTATGAAGTTTCCATGGAGACATTAGAGTTTCCATAGTGCAAGAGTACTCAAGATTTAAAGTACAAATAGAGGTTAATTATTAGGAATTTCTGACAGAACCTGACATAGTTTTGGACCAGTCCTTCAGTACTATTGCTTTAAAATTTAGTAACAATTTTCACTTGCATCTCTACTCCTTAGACAGAAAAAGGACATGACAGCACCTTTAGCTCTGCTTAGAAGTGGTTTGAGGTCAGGTAAGATTCTTAATGCTCACATATATTACTACTTATGATCTCGCATTCAATCTCCCTACAGAATTCTCATCTGTTGTAGCAGGGTAGAGACACAGTGCAGAGAAGAGCAAATTGAGAAGAAATCTAGAATATAGGTATATAGAACATACGTCCATGTGTGTGTATGTATGTAATGATTTCATAAAGTCTAACTTGGCTGAGTGCCTCACAGTCACAGTATTTATTAGAAATGAATTAAACAGAACTCACTGCAGCCTACATAGTAGAGATCATCAGCTGATGTGCTGTAGAACATGTAGAACATGTAAAGAAATTGTCAAGATTTATGGCTTGTGTCACTCTGACTGTATTCAGCTTTATACCCAGCCTGTGCTGTCTGGATACTAAGTTGTAGAAATTCAGCAAAGACATAGTTATAGGGACATTATACAGACATCAGAATAACTCGGTGAGCCATCAACATCAAACCCCTCTTTCTGACACTGCCAATGAACAATGTTTCAGAAGAAGCCATAAAGTAACTCAGTTCCCATAATGAATTAACTTGGTAATACTCTTTTCTGGTGTGAATGATGACACGTGAGAAATACGTTTTGTTTGAGAATAAACTGTCATCACATTGCTTGAACCAGTATCAAATTGCTTAATTTTCTGTGAGGAAGACAGAACAAAACAACCGAAAAAACCCACAAGAAATCTCATCTATCCTGAGTCATTTAATCTCTTGAAAGTCTCCTCCTACTCACCTCTGAAACTTTTCTATGCAGCACACTAGGTTACTTTTCTTTCTTCCTCTGCTCACTGTGGATGTTCTAGCTCATTAAGCTGTATGGCCTCTTTTGCTTTTTATCATTTCCCAAGAGCCCAGTTTTACACTTCTAAAACTGGTTTCTTCTTATGACTTTATTTCTGTAGCCTTTCTTTCGTCTTCCTTTGCTCTTCCTGCCAAATGGTGCTGGTTTTCTTGCACCCTCTTTTTTGATGTTTGCTGAATCACCCTGAAGCCTTCAGTTTTTCCTTAAAGTTTTTCAAACATTTGAATTTATGTAAATTACTCTGATTACAATCACCTTAACCTTTTTCCTGGTCATGTAACTTATACTGTTTTCTAACTACTCCCCCCCTAGCGATTTTTCTCTTTTCCAAAATCCTCTTTGAAACTCTCTGTTGCTTTTTTTCTCATGGTAAATCAATCTTTTGCACAGCTTTTGCCCCATGCTGTCTACTGTGCATGTTTGTCTTGTGTTATATAGACACTAAGTCCTTTAGGGTGCAGGATGTCACTTTATCTATGTTTATAATACACAGTGTAAAGTTATTGCCCTCTGTAAAGCAACACCGAGGGCACAATTATTTGACTGATAAATCAATCTGAAGGAATGTTTCCAATGATTAATGAATCTGTCATATAAAATAGGACACCTGAAAACTGGTTTTGAGGTACTGACAAATATAATAGTTGTTAATTATACCAGCTGTAGACTGCTTGGTGCTCAGGCAAAGTTTTATTATCATTGCGATGGCAAGGAGTGTCTGAAAGTTACCTTGACATTGTTTCCTTTTCTTTGCAATACCTGCTGTAATAAGAAATTTTGTGTTCTGGATTCTGCTTGCTAATGAGTTATTTAAGATTAAGCTCTCACAAGTTGCAGTGTAAGAAGGAGCACAGACAAAGATGGAGGACTGGAGCAGCTAGCAGAAGAAAGAACTGCACTTAGAAAACTAATTTTCCTCTAAGTATGGTAGATTGCAGCTCCCTGAAGCAGAGTCCTTGCTTTCAGAAAACCAATTTCTGGCGGATTACAGAGGTTATTCCCCTTTGGTTTTCCAGCATCAGACAGGAGATGGGAATGGCGGACCCTCTCTCAGGGGGATGGCAGCTTCACAAAAAACAGATGGGACCTGACAGGCTATTTCCAGGAGATGGAGTCTTTGAAGCAGGAAGAAGGGGTGCCTGAATGACTGTGGGGAAAGCTCCTCCTTTTAAACTGGGTGAATCAAGGACTTTTTTGACAGGAGGTAGCATCCTTTCACAGACTACCAACTGTCCTGTTTGTTATGTGACAGTCTTATCAGTCAAAGGTTGTACTATGAATTGTGAAATATGTGGCTAGAGTAATGTTTGACCTGTGCAACACAAGCTGTCCCTACTCATTTCTGACAAGAACCATTTGTTTTGCTTTGTCAGTTTGTGCCCCTCCCTTAATCTCCAGCCTCTATCACGTAAAAGACCCACCTCACAGATCACATCATATCTTCTCACCCTGCAACGTCATTTACGTTTCACCTACAAGGGACTCAAAGCATATTACTTATTTTTTTTTTATTTCTTGCAAATCCTTTAAAACTAAAATGACAATATTTTGTGAAAATACTTGAAATTTAAACAGTTCGAGATCTGCTCATGACAACCTTTGAAATTCTTATCTCTCATCTTGAAAATGTAATTGAGTGTTTGCAGAAGCTGCACACTGTATCTGTCGGAAAAGGGCTGTCCCCAAGGACTTAGCTATGTGCTTCACAGGCACACAAGCAGGTACTCTTCTTCACTAGCTGCAGGAAGTGTGCCAGCTTTTTAGCAATTGATGGGAATAAATTTCTACAGAAAAAAAAAAAAGGCTGGATAAAAGGGGCTGATATGTAAGTCCTCATCTAGTCTGCCAAACAAAGTTGCTAAGTTTATAGTTATTGGAGAAAGGTAGATACCTGTGTATCTCCAGAGGGTGGTTTAGCTCTTAGACATTCATTCCACTTAAAAGAGAGGTGTGCTAAAAATGGAGATATAGGTTGGGGACATGGTTTGTGTGCAAGGCAATGTGTATGGGCTCTTTCTCAGTGAAGGAAAATGACCTGAGAATAGAGTTTATTCTCAGATAAAAGGTGTGTGTGTGAAAATCCACATCAGAATCGGTGCTTATTTCAATTTTCTTGGTGCAGGTGTTTCCCATACTTAGAAAAGAAAAGGGAGATGTCAATAAAACCTCACCAACACAAGAGACAGGAATTTAAACACAGCTTGAACCCAAGTGGTGAAAGTTCTATCAGAGGATCAAGAGTCATGACTGCATGCAGTGACTCTGCAGCTTTAAGTCACGTCCCACCTTCCTGCTCCTGTGCTGTGTCAGGCTCTGATGTGACCCTCGCTGAATCCCTGCTGCCAGTGTTTCTGAGAGCTGATCTATGGGTACAGCACTTGCAACTCTTGTGCCCGGTGCTTTCACTTACAGCTAGGTGACTCTTAGAAAGCAACTTTGTCATTGCACCTTGCAGAGCTAACCTGCAAGGGCATCCCTTCCTCACTTTGGTCTTTGACACAACCAGAAGAAGACATTATTATGGTCAGACATCATTATGTATTGAACAAGACATCATTATATATTGAAGAGACATTCAGTAAGTTTTTAAGGAGCTTTCTATCTTCTAGGAAAGGCACTGCATCCTAGCTTGGTTAATTGTTATTGCTTGTTGCAATAGTAGGAACAGGTTTCTAGTATCTTTTCCCATCATTAACATGTATTTCAATGACTTTCACATATGCAGGAAATTAAATCTGCCATAACGTAAACATGTAAAGTTGGAGGTTTGATGCACACCAATGTATTTGTAGCTGCACATCCATTCACTTAATGAAGATATGCATATGTTCATCAAGTTTTAATTAATAGAGTCCTTGCAAATTCCTCTTTAGACCTTTATTATCCCTTTCTTTTAATGCACTTCATTCATCACTTTTAAAAATTAGACCAATTTAGTAATATAATTTGAATCCATAATTGAATTTGCTAGCTACTCTCAGACTCTGCAAGTTAATCAAATGGCATCGTTTTAAATACTTTTTCAGTGCTTGGGAAAAACTATGTTGGTGTCCAATCAGCCCATGTAAAATGGGAAACTCATATCTCATTCTCAGTCAGGTTCTGTGCTGATTAAACTTTCTCTCCTCACAAATAATAGACTTTTTCCATTCCCTGATAAAAATTAATAACATAAGGCTATACGGAAGGATGAATAAAGTATAATTCTAGTTAAAAATGGGAAATGACAAATAAATGAAAAATGCTAAGTGAGGTGGAAGAGAGATGTGTAATTGAGCAGCACTAGAACCATATGTCAAATGCCTTCACAGGAAGAGTCAGGAAGGGAAAATCCCAACAGTAGCTCTGTGAAAATACCAGAGCAACTGCTTCTCTTTCTTACCAGAGTTCTGTGGACTCACCAGGGACATCTTACTTGGTCTAGCATTTGACAAGTTAGCATCTCTGTTTATGTGTGCTGTCACCCAGACAATCCATGTTTTTTTTTCCCATTCTCTCTTTCTCTGGCTAAAAAAGCTATTCAAATTAAGCTACCACAAAGTAATTTGAGTAAATTAGACTGGACTGACATGTATCTTCTGTCAGAATGAGTCACTAGATCAGAAAGTTGGATTGGTTTAAGACCTGATATGTTTGAACTGTTGCTTCTATCAGATTTGCCAGGATTCGTGTCAGACCTGATTTGAAAAGTCTGGCAAACAAATAATTTGTGTATATATGTAACATGCTTCTGAGGATGTGTGTGTATCTGCAAGAGAAAAGAAAATGTATCTTTATAGCAAATAAGGATTTGAAAATTCATTCATTATGAATGTCTTTAGAATCAGTTTATTTTCTTGCCCCCAGCTGTATAACTTTACCAGCAAGAACATAGATGTTCATGCCATTATAGTTAAAAAAAAAATAATCTGAAATCTGCTCATGAAAACAAATTAAACTATAGCAGGAGAAAATTGATTTTGTCAATACTTTCTACATCTCTTTTAGAAACCTTTGCTTGTGTGGCTGCATTGATTCTCAATGCAGATATATGCCTTCATTTTAATATTATATCTCTGCATTTCCCTTACTTTGTTGGCTTGTGGACAAAAAAAGGTTAAGCAGATGATTCAGTTCAAACTACATAATCCTTTGGCCTTCCTCTCAACCAAGAAAACATTGCTTGTAGAGCATAATGTATAGAACTTTTATCAGCACCAGAAAATCTTGTTGTGGCTTCATGACATAATTACTATTAACTCTCTGAAGCCCTTTCTTAACAGCTTTTCTGAGCAGACAGCAAAGCTGCCCCAGCTATTGACATGTAGGCATCAGGGCTTCACTGGAGACAACGGGCCATGAGCCCTAGATGGCAGGAAAAAGAAACTGGAGAAGGAAAGGTCAAGTGCTGGCAGTGAAATGAGAGATGTTTCTTACACTGCTCTTACTTTTCCTTCTTTGCTTTTTTCCTTTGCTGTTAACAACACCCAAGCCTTTTCATGCTTCTTTCCTTTCCCTTCCCTCCTATTGCCAATTTAAAAGAAAGAAACAACACAACAGCTGCCTAACACATGTGCAGTCAAATCTTCAACCCATTTATGTGAGAAAATGTTTAACCTTTCATCAGCTTTAGAGCCGTGAGATTACCTACCTCCCAGAGCATGAACTCCTTTCAGGTCTTTGGTATACATTTGATACTGGGATGCAACAATAATTGTGTTGCTAAACAATTGCTGGTTGAGACATCTTCCTCTATACGTGTTGTTATGTTTGCCAGCTACCTCACCTCACTCGGTATTGTCATGAACTCAGGAACTGTGCTGCTGCTTCTTCACCAGAAAAGGAAATTATTATAGCATCATTGCACAGTGATGTTTCACCACATTTTGACATTTCTTTTAATTGGTAAAAGCCTAGAATAGTTCCATCTCACTGTACTATTAATTTAAATCTTTCTATATATTTGTATCCTAAATAGAATATACAAGAAGTATATTAGATATAATGAAGAGTACTGTGATTCTTTGTTGCCCTTTATTTCCATTAAAATATTAAAATGGTGTGGAAATGATGTTTAAATTCTCTTTCATTATTTAGTAGTTATATTAAAGTCTTACTGAAAAACTAGTGTTCCTGGCACTATTGTTCCTATGTAGCCCACAACAGAAAGAGGCAAACTAGTAAATTGAGTTCCTTAAATTTTTTCTAGCTTATTTTCTGTCCTCATTTAGGATTTTCAATAAGGATCACAGAAACGTTGTACTAATTTTATCTTTAAATAGCAAGAAGAAAAAACTCTAGGAGCATTGGTTGCTATAAAAAAAAAAAAAAGACCATTTAATTCTCTGTGGGTATCAACGTAAGTGAAATAGTACTTAGAGCTTCAATTAACATTTGGCTAAAGGCCAAAAAAAAATTAACAAAGATCTAGAATATAATTTTCAGACTGATTTTTTTTTTTCCTGATAGAATTATACTTTTAAAAGTAAGTCCTACCAGACTCCAACTCCCCAAAACCTGGGCTCATTTCCAATTTGAAGCTTGAAGATTTATTTCATTTCCACCCTCTATTCTGCTTTCCAGGCACTGTCTGCTTTCAGCAATTAATACAAACGTTATGGGGTTTGATTTGCTTCACTGCAGCATGTGAACTCAATTTCTTTTCATTTGTAGCTTTGAAATAGCATAAGCTTCTTTGTGACAGACTTGGACATTGCACCGGTACTCCTTATTGAGGCATGGGCTCACACCATCAGAGTCACTATACAGACAGCATCTTTTGTTTTAGTCTAGATACGCTCACTTTGTGTCATGTCAAGACAGGCATTTAAACAGACAAGTGTTATAACTGGGTTGGAAATGTTTTTTTCCAGCCATACAACTAATGACATGCATAGCTTTACATGGGTTAGGATGGAAGTGGAGGAAGCCCTACAGCTAAGACGAGTACATGACCCCTTCAGGGTTTAAAGTTTCATTATTTTTATTGTGCAGTATGATATTCTTGCAAGGTCTCTACCTTGTCACATATCTCATGTTGTTCCCACATTCATCCGCTCAAACCCTCACTTACAGACTAGCGTGTCCGAACAGCCAAACTTTATAACAGCCAGCTTCAAAGAAACTTCCACCAGTGTCTACTGCCAGCCATTACTGCTCTGAGTCCTCTTGGAAATAGCTGGTGTCTTTGTGATATCAACATTAGGTTTGAGCTAGTTCTGCTCAGGAAAAAAAGTGTTTATTGGACACAGAAAGGAAAAACGACTGATAAATGCAGGTGAGAGTCATCTCAGGTACACAGATGTATACAAGCTCCTAGGTGGTCTAGAGCTAGCCTGTTCCCAATCACAACTGAGAACAGGCTGGAGAGCTTGGCCACCAATGTAGTCATCAACAGGTCTCAGGGCTGCAGCAGCAGCCAAGCATAGGGACAGCTGGCCATCCCACAACCAAAGGAAGCCCATCCCCTCCCTTGATGGGTTAATAGGGTCTGACAGCGACTTTGTTCTGGCCCACCTGTCCCAATGCATTCATCAGGTATGACAAAATGAAAATTACACCCATTGTCCTTAAAATCCATCTCTCATTCCTCTCTTTTGTACTTTTGAATTGGTTGCAGGAGTTGGCTCCTGTTGTATTGCAGCATCAGTTCAGAATTTTGAGGATGAAAACCATTCCTCCTTCCGTCATCAGAGTATTTCTTATCTGTATTGTTCCTCATGAGACTTTTCAACAGAGTGAACAAGAAGTAACTAATGATGCTTAAGCAGAAACCATCCAGAAATACTCAAGCTAGCCCTGACCAGCCTAATTTAGAGGCTAGAATCACCGTGCCTGACATTATCTGCCTGTGAGACAACCATTTCTTTAATCCAGTTGTAGCACATTTATATTGCACAGTTGTTACTCTCACAGTCTTACATGCTTTATATATACAACTAAGCCATTACTGAGACCCATTAAAGATCTAACAATCTTATCAAAACATAACAGTTATTATTAGTCTGGTTACAGTGATATTAATGCCAATCGTTGAGGAAAATCTGATTAAAAATGCAGTTTAAATTGTTATGCAAAAACTTTCTGGTACCTGCCCCTTTCTCTGGTGTGATACTCAACCTTCCAATGTTCTTCTGGCTCTTAAGCCCGTGATGTTAGTTTTACTTGTACTGTATCACAGTCTAAGAGAATAGTAGCTGATATTCACCATCCATTCTCCTAAACCATCCTGCTGTTGAAAAGACAGGCTTTATAATTAAATACACTGGAAATATGGAGAAAATACAGAGAGAGTTATGTTATTCCCAAGATACTTTTTTTTTTTCCAGAGTTAATCACTTTTCACAGACTTTTTCACAGCCTGCTGAGGAAAAAAAAAATCTCCTTTTATCCTCTGAAGAATAAAAATGTAGAAAAGGTAAAAATGAAGAAAGCTGAAGGAAAAAAAGAAATCAAGATTAAAATATAGTATTTATGTGATAAAATAAAATATGTGAAGAAAATTAGACATTCAGGAAAATTAAACAAAGATGCCTTCCATTCATCTCTACCATTAACGAATATAGGTCTAGTGGTGGTAAAGACATCTCAAAATATAAACTTTATCTAAACACAATAACCCAAATACCATGAGGAGTTATCAAAGATACAGGTTTTTCTCATATCTAACTTCCCCTTAGATTTGCTTATACAAAATCATCTGAGTTACAAGCTTCCTCTTAGTACCATGCTCTGTCTGTCCTTACCAATACAAATGTGCAACCTGGTTTGCTTTCTGAATAAGTAAACACCTGCATATTCAAAACCCATAAATATCACTGCAAATATGTGTGTGAGGTAAAGGGTCAGAAAGCTGATCTTGTCCACTGAAGAACCAGAACGGAAACTTAAAAACCCCAAGTATTTACACTCATTCAGTTGTACAGGGAACAGCTAAATGCAATTCCTATAGAAACAATGTAAATGTCCACTTTCCAGGACTGCAGGTTAGACCTTGGCTCCCATCTAAATGGCCAGTAGATCTGGTTTGGTAAGACCTACTGAGAAGGAACTCGGACTCTTTTAGCTCTGTACATATTTCAGAATATCCAGGCTGCTAGAAAAAATGAGTCTTACTGTCCAAAGAAGTGTGAGTAGGAGCCCTGCTGTGAAAATTTTTTTAACGTAGGTTGGAGCTGACATTTATAACAGCAGTAAAGCAATTGTTGGAGCTTAATAGCATGATACATTCTCAGTTACTGCTATGTACACATAACGTATTAACCAAGATAGCTTCCGCTATCAGCCAGTATCATCCAATCTAGGTTAGCAGTCAAGAGACAATGGTGTGTCATCTTGTCACAGTTAAAGTAATTCTCTGAAACTTAGACTATCACACAGTTTGTCAAGTATACTTAATTGAGCTAAAGCAGCTCAGCCACTGATCAAATCCCTGTGGTATCATAGCGATATAACTGGCAATAACACATGACACTACAAATTATGCAGAGTCTTAAATGATAGGTAAATAATTTGAATTACAAGAATGGAAGTGTATCAGGGTGTGCTGGGAGTGCTATAATAAATCCTAAATGCAGCGCTCCAAGAGCATCATATCTCCTTGCATTCTTATCTTGTTCACAGTTCCTTTTATGTACTGAAGAGATACACATGAAATTACAGGTTTCAGATGAGCCAGTTTGCTTTGTTCTTTTAAAACCTGAATTCACACTGGTATGATTCCTGTGTGATGCCCATTTTTAATTTACCTCAGGTATTTTAATGTGTTTCATTTCTGTGTTTCCTATTTAATGAGACAGTGGTAAACTGTGAACTGGCACTGTTTTTCAGGTTTGATTCGGCTTTAAAAAATAAATAAATAAATCCTGGTCTGATTCTCCCCACCTTGCTTATCTATTACCACTGTTTGTTAATTCTCCATGGGGCTGACTGGAATATCAGACTTGTCACATTCGGCAGTAGGGGGGGTTCTTCCTGGATTGCATCTACTCTGAAAGACATTTGCAAGACCATAAAACACCTGTCAACCTTGTGAACTGTTGCTCTTCTTTAAGTTAGGAAGGAAAAGAGTCCCAAAAATTATAATGTAATCCAAAAGCACCCAAAGGATACCAGGTGCACATCCAGTAGGAGGAAACAATTCATAAACTGATTTTATTATCAGCTTATGCAATTTGTGGTTAATTACTATTCAGTTATTTCAAGTCCAAGTCACTCATTCTTTGACAACTTAGTCCAGCCCATCCATGGAGACGTATTACCTGATGTGCGGTGTAGGTCATTGATACCTGCATAGACAATTGCATGACCTGGCTCTTTTAATCATCAAAGTAGCTACAAATACTTGCTGTGCTGATAAACCATGGCTGTTGGCAAAGCAGGGCGGATAAATTGCCATTTGTACATTTTCCTCCCTGGATTAAAAATGCTCTTCTAACCATGGGAAATTAAGTCTCAGAAAATTATACTATTTTGGGAGGACTGTCTCTTGGAGCACAGATAAATAATATGGGAAAGTCCCCTGTTGCCAATGCCTGCCCTCATTTCAAGAAAACAAATGGTGTCTAATGAGCTCTGTAAATATGCCAGCTTTAAGTGATATTGAAGACACATACAGTTATATCTACTTTCCAGTTACTGGTAAAGCACTGTTAGTTGCTCCCATTTTGCCCACAATGTAAAGAAAAAAAAAACAACCTGATAAATTTCTATGTCACATCAGAGGGTTTCTCACCTCCCAGCTCAATGATGTACTAAATCATCCAGACACTCTAAGATCCTTCAGTTAGAGGTCTTGTAGTTCCTTTTCATCTTCAAAAAGGGATATTTTTTTTTTCTTTCATTTACACTTAACCTACTAAGTACAAAACTAAAATCTTATTTTATAGTATAAAAAAGGGGTTTTAGGAGCACACACTTCCCATAGGTTGTGTTTCTCTCCACTTCTGTAGCTGGGCTCAGGTTGAAAAAGTAGTTCTTTTGATCTTTGAACAAGCTATCCTCCTGGAACAGCTGTATTTTTCTGTTTCTAGACTATCAGGTAGAATCAGGATGTACATCAATTGCACTTATTCCCAGGTTAGCTGGCCTCTAGTATAACACACACACACAAATATATATATATATATGGAAGCAGAGTAAGTAGCATCAAGGAAAGAGGTTTTTTTCTACTGAAGTTTTATTTTGAGCCTGCATATAGTCTCCTCTTGTGATGACTGAAAAACACAAGGAATATTTATCTGGTCCAACATCTGGCCTCATGATGTCACAGTTTAGATATTTCATTTGTTTTCCTCTTTTTTCTGACATGAATAAATTGTTTAGCATAGAAGTCCAACACCTTTGTTCTGAAGCTTTTAAATATGGTATGTTTATCCTAGCTAAAATTCTTTCTTCTCTCACTTTTTCTAATAGGCTTTCAGTTGTGGTGTCTACCACAAGTTTTCATTTACAGCCTGCTAATACAAGACTCGGAAAAATCACTGTCAGATTTCACTCCTCTTTTCTCAGTGTGTTAGAACGGGACAGTCTCAGAGATAAATGAATATGAATCATGTTGATGAATTGTTCTTTTTATCATTCTAAGCAAAAAGGTCTAAGGCACTCTAAACCCTCTCTCAACACGAGATTAGAGAGGAAATAATCTGCAGTAACAGATAGTGAACAGCTGTTAAACAAGGATGAAAATCATGTCATCACATCAGCACTTAAATCAGTAATAGCCGGTTTACAATGGAGGAAAACAGAAGACCTTCCGAATACCAGGGACAAAAAGACATAGATTGCCTTCATAAAATCTTGTGTTCACAAGGGTACTTAAGTACTCTCTAAATGTAATTCATCATCTTAGGCAACATTATAGGAAGATAGATTTTTCTATGCACTTTCACTTTCTTCCCTCTGAACTTAACTTCATAGTCAGTTGCCGAACATTTGCATTTTTTATCTGTTTATCAGGTATAGCTGAAAACAGTGAAAGGTTACAGGAACTGGGTAACTACTGATGCAATAAAAATTTGGAGGGTTGTTTGCAAAAAAACTGTAAGGAGAAAACTTCTTTGTTTTGGTTTGGTTTTTTACAAAAGCAGTAGCATTTGAATGTCTATCCAAATGAAAATAAATAAAGGAAGAACAATGTTGCTGTTTGCAGGTAGATTATCCATGCCTGAATAAGAAACAATAGATACAAATTCAAACTACCACAGTGCTGAAAAACAACTCTGCATGAACTGCTTTATTAGATCTTTAGTAATAATTTCGCCAGATCCAATATAGGTATACCAATATTGTTGGGTTTGGGGTTTTTTTAATATATGTAATCACTGGTATTCTTTATTAGTATTTATCATATTCGTTTTGCAAGTAAATTCAAGGTTCTGTAGAAATTCCAGTAAAAAAAAATATATTTACCCTAAGATACTCAGAGTGTACAAAAAGAAAATTGTTAGGGGACAGGTCATCATTATTTTTGCTGCAGCACATTCAAAAATGAATAAATGTTTGATTTTTTGGTTTACCTTCAAAGCCAATTGAAAGGAAAAGAAAATGTTTTCTTTCATTCATAATTTTATTTCCTGCTGTCTTAAGAAAATAATATGAAACTTTTATTAGAAAATAATTATCAGAAATTCAGTGAGCTTTACACAAACTGACCAATGGTTTAAACCAGTTTGAGTCTGTATTCTTCAGCAAGAGTCTGTACTCTTCAGCAAATAAACATGAGAATGAAAATGCTGCTGAGCTCTACCACTCATCCAAACATAGCTAGCAATTCTTCCTAGTGCTACTGGAACGACTACACCATCTATTGTTGGAAGGTCACAGGATCATTTTAGCGTTGAAGTACTTGAAAAGAAATAATAAATGTAGCATAAAGCTGAAGCATCACTGATCTCTCCTAGCTTTGCACATGTGACACAGGAAGAGAGTCATGGGGATGGAAAAACATTCATATAACAGCCAGTCTCATGCTGTGCCTTTAATCTTAGAACAGCCTCTGTTTAAATGTGATCCATTTAAAAGCATGAAATTGAAGTATTATCTATTAAGCATCCAAAGGATAGTAAAGTTTTGGTGGGTCCAGTACCATTCAAGGCTAAAAGATGTCTTTTGCTTACTTCCCAGTGAAGGACAACTGTCTCTCAAAATTAAACTAGATTTTCAACACATTGAAGAAATATTGAGGACCAGAACTTTGATTTCAGCCTTAACCAATCTACAACTGCTGAAGCGCATCAGGACGATTGCCAGCTCACTCATTTACAATTTAATTGGCGCCAGTTCTCCAGCACTGGCGGCAAGCAAAAAAAAAAAAGAAGAGTTGCATCTTCTCAAGCCATATATTACAGCATATTGTTTATCAGTAAACAGATTCAAATACTGATATGCTACCTGTGCTGGGCTCGAATCCTGGACAGCGCACTGTTGTGAAGGTAATGTACACACCTTGCTGAGGAACAGTATACGTTAGAGATGGAGTAGTTCAATAAGTCTATAAAAACCTCTAGAACAATTGGTTTTCTTTTTGCCTAATAGAGTAGATTTGTAGCTGTCATCAGCAAGTCTAATAAACTATAACAATCTGTGACTCCATGAATTATTGTGCAATATATTCCATGGAACCAGTTTGAAGAACAAATATGATTTCTGCACTCGGCAACAAACAAACAAACAAACAAACATACAAAAAAGAAACATGAATTTCTATTATTGCTGCTTGTCACTATTACTGCTATTTTCATAGGACCAGCTCTGGCAGTTAGATCTACAAAGAGACTAAACTTCTAAAGGGGGGCTTTGGAAGAGCAGGGCTATTCACATTTGATTAGTGAGATTCAGACTATGTCAAAAAAAATGTAAAATCCCTTTACAGATAGTGTAGAGAGCTCAGAAATGATTCAGAGCATCAATCAGATGCCCATTGTCAGCATGTTTAACTATTTGCTGCCTTTGCTCTGCTGATGTCTCACCCTGAGTGCCTGGAGCTTGCTTTTGCCTGAGCTTTAACCAGCAGACTTCTCTTAACATCTAATATTATTGTTTTGCTCAGAGTATTACTCTTGCTGACATTGAGAACAATTAAGCAACAGCATTTAGTCTGTGCCCCCCCGGAATGTGATTTTACAGTGCATTGCGGGTGATGTCTGGTTCTGATCATCTTCTGACCCTGCAGTGCCCATCCCAGGCACCTGAGAACCATGCAGCTGAGGAATAAATATAAGGGCTGAAAACTGACCCTGCAAAGAGAAAATGGTGGTATTTGCTTCTGACTTCATAATTTCAGTGCTTATTAAAGGTGAAGGCAAGAAGGCTGCAAGATGGCAGCCATGATAGAATCACCAAGTGTGAGCCCAGACCCAGCTGGAGTCCAAGACCAGACCCTGTGCTGGGCTAGCAGCTGCTTTCAGATCAAGGACCAGAACCCAGGTCTCTTCCCTCTCCCATCTGCTTAGAAAGTTCATGTTTCAGAGAGAACACTAGGAAAGAATAAGGGAATAAAATTTTCAAAGTCTAGATTTACTAAGGCAGCAAATCTTGGGTTTAAATTGCAGTGAGGAAGACACCGAAGAAGCATAGTACTTCTGTTCTGAGCATAGAAGTAGGGAGCAAATGGCGTGGATCAGCTAGACTAATCAAAGAATTGCTACCAAGGGAGGTTTCTAAGACACATTCACTCCTCCAGCAAATCATCAATCAGAAAAAATATAGGTAGAACTGACTCTGCCTTGAGGTTGGAAGAGGCAATAGGTGTGCTTCCCACCCTGTTTTCATATGACCCCAAGTACTCTTTCAAAATCCTGGTGGGATCTAGGCAGCAATTCTGCACATATACACCCATGTGAAACAAAAGGCAATTTATGTGATTATCAGAAAAAAAAAACTTAAATCATGCCATGAGAGGGGACATAGCAGGATTTAGTACAGGGGTTGATAGCCTATTTCTTAGACTGGTCCTAATTTCCTACTACTGCTTCACGAAGAGTTTTCTCCAGGCTCCTACTATTGGCTTTCCCTTCCACCCTTTTTTTGGACACAACGTGTTACCTTCAGGTCAGTCAGCACTGGGACCTGGACAGTAAAGAGGTGAAGGCACATGGAGCAAAATCAGCTTGAGCCTTTCTCTGCCTGGCTTCTGCCTCACCATTAATGGGAGGGTTTGGGTGAGGGATTGCAGACCAAGGGTGACACAGACAACTGAGGGGATCCATAGGGTAATGTGGGGAGAAACCACCTGCAAAACAGACTGTACACCATGGCTGTGCTCATTTCTTGAACACAATCTTGCTTGAGTTGAAGAGACAGAAGTTGCACTGAAGGGCTAGGGAAGATCAGGACAAGAGATGAAGATGAATGGAGCATAATCCAATTTGCAGCACTGCCTCTTCCTTCTCATGCTCCTCTTTGACCTGCAGTGCTGTCTTGAAATAAAGAAAACATAAAGTAAAGCATGGGCAGTCACAAAAGAGACGGACCTGCTGCTACCACCTTTCCATACTTTCATGTCAGTAGTTGACACAATGAGATCATCTAGGAGAAAATACTGTCTTTTTACAGATGACAATGTGGAGTAAGGATCAGAAATATTTAGAGCTGCTACGGGAAAAAGAGACATATATCTGGGCTGGAACTAACAGAGGGAAAAGGAGTTCTCACCTTTTGAAGGAATTTGTTGGCACTCACCAGGATCTACACTGAGCATCCTGCCCATCATCACAGGGGGGTGGAGCCTTCATGTATTAAAAGAGGGGTGGAAGATCCCTACAATTTCAATTGTACTAAATATATCTACAGCAAATCCTACATGAACCTAGTGCCTGTGGTGCAAAGACTAGAGCCTAGGCTTGATGCATGCCACAACCACCAGTTCCAGTCCTGGAAAACCCCAAAGCACCACCAGCTAAGAGGGAGTAAGGCACATCTTTCTGTCCTTTCCCTAGTTATAGATAGTAAACTCCCATCTGAGATAGAGGACATTTGGGGAACAACTGCAAGGTTATGTTCTGGCCTAAATTGGTCATTAGTGTGTTTGGGTTAATTTCTGAAGGGAAAAATGTCATCTTCCTCAGTATTCAAAATAAGGAGCTTGAAAGGAAAGAAGTGTTTGCTGTGATACCTTTGAGGGATGCTCTAGGAAAAAACTTTCAAGAGCACAGGCGTGGGACACACGTCCCATGCTAAAGAGAAGAGATGATGGTGCTGCAGTGTAGCTAGGAAAGGAAATAGCATTTTGGCAATTGGATTCAGTGTGTACCACATGCACTTAAAGACATCATGGCCTTCTTACCTGGTATTCACACACACACGTAGAAACTGCAACATGGCCCATTTATTTTAAAGCACTGCTGCAGTATATCACTGATTCTAACTCCAGTGGAGCAATGTTAAGTAATAAGTGTTGATTTTAAATGTACTACACAGAAAATATGTTCCAGGGATTTATGTATACAACTTCTCTGTACTGCTTTAAACATTTCATCCCTAAGGGCTTTTATTCACTAAACTGTTTGTTTGGGTTTTATGCTTCACAGGCATTCAAAAAACCCCAACACTGCTAGCCTGTTTATTAAGTAGGGTGGCCAGATGTTCAGAAACACCAGCAAAGACTGAGGTTAAACATCTCCCTCAGGGGTTCCTCTTCTGAAAATATTTTATGACTGGGGGTTATTCTGATGAGTATTGAACTGCCTTTTCTTTTGCCTTCCCGCAGCATCACAGAAAGCACAGCGAAACAGAGGCAGAATGACAAACAAGGAAACAGAAAGATCAAAAAAGAGCAGTTCTTTACATTTCAGAAGCATCCTATCATTTCTATCAATATAAAAGACTAGAACCCAAACCAAAAGTTAAAGAACTACAGTTTAACTTACACTATTGTAATAATGTAAACTGTCTCTTAAGTTTGATATTTACCTGAGCACAGATTACTTCAGATGCACTATTAAAAAAAAAAAAACCAAACCCAAAATCCAGGAAAAAAATCCAGGGGGTCTTTTCAGAATTGAAAATTTGGGGTTGTTTTGGTGGGGTTTGGTAGTTCAGTGGCTTTTAATGTATTTTCTGTCTTCATATATGTCTATAATTTCTATTTACACTTTCATGATCAGGCTTAGAGTGATCATTTTGGTCTGGCATAGATTTTCTGTCTGAGAGCAGTTTCAGCCATGGTGAGATAGCCCTCCATCAGTGAAATTCCTTCCTGCTGTTTTACCTTTAAAGTGTTTTCAAAATTACTTTACTAGAAAAACGTTTTGTCTCTTTTTTTTTTTTTTTTTTTTTACTCCTGTGCTTTGGGGTTTCTTCCAAGAACGTATTTGCAGTCATAATTAAGAAATGTGTTAAACCTTCTGTCAATTAGCATAATTGATGTAAAAACCTGATTGGGTCCTGGGAGAAATGAATTTCCCCAGCTGAACCTTATCAAAGAACAGCTTAGCACAAAATAAGGAAGAAACCAAAACATGCAAGACTGTTAGAAAAAAAAAACTTGTGATGCTTTGAGATAAGGTGAAAGAAAAATTTCTCTGTGCAGACTGCTGTGTAGGTGTTTTAAAAATAAGTCAAGTGATTTTAAAATGCTTTGCTTTTAGTGCATAAACCTAATAGAAAGGCTTTAAAAGTAAGAGTAGAAATTAGGAAGACATGCCTGTGAGATAAAAGATTTACCAAGAAATGCTATCATAATGTGGAAAGAATGGGGACTGAAAAAAGGCGGGCCAGAAAAGTGTCTTGGTGTTTTTATTTCTCTACTTTTCTGAAAATGCCTATTGCAGAATGCAGCGGGTGTGAAGACAGTTGCCTTAGCCATACAAAGCTATTGGTAGAACCACAGGTGATGATGAGTGCATGAAGCTCAAACCTGAATGAGATAGAGGTGCTGCAAACTCAGGTTGGGGGGGGGGTGGAAAGCTCTTAGCCAAATAATGGGCTTAATTGCCAAAATATTTCTAAAGTATTCCAAGTTTCCCCTAAAAACATCTTTTCCTTCAGGTCTGATGAATTAAATAGTGGCTGAGAGACCGGACCTAATGAGTTCCAGTTGTGCTGATAGAGAAGTCTTATTTGTACCTGAAATTACACAGATATTCAGTTTCTGGGTCAGGATCAGACCCTGTGTTCTTAAATTCTGTTCAGAGTATGAGGACAGAGTGACATCCTGGTAAACCACTTTATCTCACCGAATCTCCCATTCCCCACTTGAAAAAGGAGATATTAAGTTACTTGATGCTCTGCTGTAACCTTGTTGTAAATTCCTTGGCTTATGTGGATAGAAAAAAAAAAAAAGAAAGAAAGAAAGAACTTAATTGGAATTACTTATTTATGTTGGCTTGAAGGTACCTTTGGGAATGACAGTTCAGATTCATCAATTCTGATGAAGAGCCAGACAAGTGGTGCTACATACTGACCAGTTTATACTGGGCAATATTTACTGTATTTAATCTAGATCTCAAAAATGGCTCAAGAAGTTGCCATGTTATTTTGTGTGTTCTGATTCCTGCTAGTGCACACTTTCACTGCTGTAAAATGCCTATGCCACATCCATTTACATTTTTCTCATAGTGAGGACAGAAAGGTTAAGCAGACACACTAGGAAACATTCTTTTTGATGCTAGGGTCTACCCTGAGCTTTCCTTGACCTTGTGTTCTAATATTTACTTAACTAGTTGCTAAACTAAAGCTGATATATAAGCCTAGATTACATTAATGCTCAATGTTGGTGCACCATAACATCAGGACCTTTAAAGAGTGATGACTGGATGCTGTCTGGCTGTGTTTCCCATAACATCTTTTTCACCGTGGTTAGTCTGAAGAGGAAAATACATTCCCTGTATGTAGAAAGTCATAAACTGTAAGAAGCAGGGAGAATGGAGCAACAAGAACAGCCCATATCTTTGCACTAAAATTTCTATTCCCTCTCTCTCTCACACCCCTGCACATATGCATGTGCAAACATGCATGTGCATATCCTTTGCAGAAAAATATTTTAAAATAGCAAATATCTAGCAAGTACTTTTGCTATTTTTTCATCCTCTATTGAAAGGTGATCGGGGGAGGAAGGGAAGGGATGTTGGAAATGAAATCTTTACATCCCTGGGGAAAAAAAAAAAAAAGTCAAAGAAACAATACAATTTATAAGCTATTTTAAGATTAAAGGAGATATTTTATGCACCATACAAAGGAGCAAACAACTCAGAGTAAGGTGAATGCAAATGTTGGAAACCTAACTTCCAACTGAGAGAAGGAGGTATGTCCCCACACAGATGCAAGGAAGACCTTAAATATGGTCTGTGGAAAAATGTGATGGGAAACTAGGCACTTCATCTGTCTGACTGGTTCCAGTTGTGCAGCAATTACTTGCACTAGTTTGTATTAATATTCAGGAGACCATTAATCTCAGCAAAGCTGAGGAAGTACATGCTACTAAAAGCATGGAGATTTGCAGAATAATGATAATAACAACAATAATCACACTAACAATATGTGTTTTGAGTATGTTGGTAAACCTTTGATCATGGATGTTGAAAGAGGTTTACTTTTTAAGTAAGTGTCCTCAAAGGGTACATCTGTGTTTGTAATGAGAGGGTTAGAGAAAAAGCTCAAACACTGGACGTCTGATAAATTACATTACTTATTTTTTAGCTTATGCCCTGTCTCTGATTTAAGTACTCCCACGAGCATTTTCTATAACAGTACATGCACACACATTTCCGGAGATACCTCCTTTCAGAGACCCCTCCCAAAAGGCAGGATGCATAACACAGCGCCATGTTTAGCTTCTTCAAGCTTACACAGTTTCCTATGGATATCCCCAGATGTTTCAAACCCTCAAGCACACCCTCATGCTCTCGTGCTACATCCAGGAGACAAAATCCTCAGTTTTGCATCCAGGAGTAGTTTGCAGTGTTAAAGAAAAGACAAAAATCAAAGGAACATCTCAACACAGATATCAGTATCAACCAAGAATGACCTCTGCTATGTCTCCTTTGCCTTGCCAGCTTCACTATGAGAAAAACTTGGATGGGTGTGATATGAAACAGCCATTTTGTAAAATTCAACAAAATATAAAAAAACAGCAACAGTATAGTAGAAGGCAAAACCTCACTCTGTTGGGATGTGACACAGCCCTCATTTTTTCGGACACTTTGAACTGAATAAAAGCCTAGAGAAGATGACCTTGCCTCAGAGCTCACCATGTAAGACTCATAGGAATCTCAGTTAAGTGCTATGCAGCCTGAACATAGCCCCCGTGCCCTAGCTGGAGCTGCACCACAGCAGTGCTGACAAAAGCCAGTCTAAACAATTTGGCCTTGAAGCCAGAGATTGGCCCTTGGCCCTTTCCTATTAACATCTTAGCCATAGCCAGAGTATCTTTCACTGCATCATTAATTACCTGGGTCCCAAGAATATACTCTATTTTATGAAGATGAAATATTTCCAGTTCTTGAGGCAGCATGGTGCCTCTGCCTCATTACTGTGGCCCTATTCCATAAGACACTTGGTTTATGTCACTGTACAACTTCCTGTCATTGCTGGCTCTACAGTTCACTTCTTTTAATACATTTCATGAACACTACTCGCTGATGAGGGAGAGCTCCACCAATGGTGAGCTGTCCTGGTGTACTCAGAGCCCTCAGCCTCTGCACCTGATCATTTCATAAGAGCAAATGTCTGGCACTGTGGTTATAGGGTGATCAGCAGAGAGGAGCTGTGTTTGCCTCAGGCAAACTCCTGCCAGTGGTACAATGCTTATCTTGAAATTTTGTCCCTCTGCAGTTTTCATACTAATCCACAGGACTCTGTAGAATAGAGAAGTGAGAAATGTTATGCTCTGTAAAAACTGAAAAAAATTTAAAAAAAACAAACAAAAAAAAAAACCAAAAATAACTGAAAGAGTCAGGGTGACGTGTTCCCTCACTCTCTTCTCGTTGCCCAACTCCCAAGTTCTCTTTACCTTCTCTAAATCCTCTGCATTTTCTTTTGGTGGCATATTTAAAGATACATCTTTCTTCCTTTTGGGAGATTCAGATGCAATTCTTGACATAAGAGCTGAAGTTTTTATGGTATGCCTTCTTTCCCTGTATTTCTGTATTAGATATTAAGCTGAAGTCTGGAATAAGCTGGTTACTCTTCTCCTGGGATTCTTTGGATTTAATTCAGTACTTATATAAATAGCAATGTAAATTACATATCTATTGAATTAGGTGTAGTAATAATGGTGTAATATGCGCCATGCTACTTATTACTGAATGTGCAAATTGAAGTTAATTTAGTCAAGAAGAAAATAGTAAAAGAAATCATAATACAGTTGAAGGTAATTGTACTCCGCTGTACCTGAGTGAGCTAGATACTAATTGCAAATACTTTACTATCACTACAACTTTCTCTGTTATCCTTCCACTAAAGCAACATGCTCTTTTTTCCCCATTTGTGGAATTAATTTCTTTCACAAATACCACTATACACTATAATTGTTGTATACAGATATTGAATGCCCCACATTACAGTCAAAAATCTTGAAGCTGGAAGAAAATGCTGCAATTACCTCATTTGCCCTACTACATAACACAGGACATAGAGATCCTCTGAATTAATTCCTGCCTGAACTACAGTAAACAATACATTTAAGCTTGATCTTAAAGTGTCCCATGATGGAAGACTCACCACAATTTTTTAATACGATTTACCTTTAGCATGTCTAAATTTCTAGCTTTTTGACACATGCTTATAATGCAGTTATCTGAAAAACTGCATCATTCTGTCATTAGCAACATTTTACTCCCTGTTTTTATGATTCGTGACGAAAATTACTCTCCTTTGCATAGCTAACCTGCTTAATCTACTCCCTCTAGTCCCCTCATCATTCTCATCGTTCTTCTTTGAACCTACTCCGTTTTTTCAAAATCCTTTCTGGGGTGTGGACATAGAGAAGTATTTTTAAAACAAGTATGAGTGATATGAGCTTATGAAAGTGTAGCTCATCTGTAACAAGAAGAACCTTCAGAAAGATAAGGTGGTTTCTTTTAAATCTTAGATCAAACAATGTATGAATGCGTATCTTCAGCATTCTTCAGCATTACAATAACCTTCCCAGGGATGTGCACGGCGTTTAACAAAGTACAAAAGCATAATTGGGATGGAGTTATTTAAAGACAATTGTTTTCTTCCATAGCAAAGGGTTCCAGGATCTATTCACCTGATTAGATAGGATTATCAAGATGTATTATGATTTAATTGAAATTTTCCTGGAGTTCCTCTGTGTGGACAAAATAAAACTATCACTTTGCATTCACTGTTATCGAATAGAATAAAACAGATTCCTAAATTGATATGATGTTTATAAAAGATAAAATTTTGTCAAAAGCTCTCAATTCTCACTTTCAAAACTCATTCACACACTTCTGCACCTGAAGGTCATCAATGAGCTCCTAAGTCCCTTGGTCAATTTAAGACTGTGGCTTCTATGTCAGGTTTCCTTTATGTAAAGTATTTGTCCATTCTGACCAATCTTCTCCTCTAATGTAAGTATAAGTGTGGAAGAACCTGCTGAGCTTTCTGTCTAAATCACAGAGCAGAATTAGGTAAAATGGATTGCTAGTTTCCTTCAAATGCATGGCCTATAGGCCAATTAATACCTCTTGCATTAATTTTAAAGATATCAATAGAACCTTTGTCCACTTACTGTGGATATATAAGAAACCAGGGGGGAAAAATATCCTTAAATATGACCTGTATTAGTTTTACCTTTTGTTTATTGTTGACATGCATTTGCACAGCTCAGCTGTCTTCAGAGGTGGTTGTGCAAGTTGGACCTCATTGCACAGCGTCATACTGCAAATAAATTATTCTCCCTTCCTTTTATTCTGCCAAGACAATACAACAAGATGAAATAAGGTCGTGTGTAATTCTGGTAAAGAACTGGTAATGTAGGTGAGCTAAACATCTAAGAATCATTTCTTCTTTGACTCTCAGTAGGATATAATATTTTCATTCATTTTTCAAAGACTTGGTGCCTCTGTTCAAGTCAATAACCCTGCAGGAGCTGAGCCCAAGTATTAAAAAAAAAAAACCAAAACCAAAACAAACAAACAAACAAACAAACAAAACCAAAACAAAACAAAAACCAAACCAAACCAAACAAACAAACAAACAAACAAAAAACCATTAAACAAACCAAGCCCTATATACACCTGGAATACAAAAATTAAAAATAAAGTATTAGCACATTGTTGTTATTCCTCACAGAGTACTCAAATATGATAGATTAAAAACAGTGTAGAATAAAATATGAAGTTGTCGCACTTTCCATGCTTTCCATCCAAAATCTTAAATGAAAAGTCATAATGATGACTGGAACCTTGCAGTGTCCTGGTGAAACAGGCACTACTATCTCCATTTTACAGATTTTGTGTGAAAAGAAGACAACTTGATTGCACTGTTGTGAAGCTCCTGTTAGGGAGTACTGGGGCTCTGCTTCACACAAGTGGGAGCTTCTGGAGAAAAGCAGAGCATTTTCAGTGACAAAAAACCTACACAGATGCTGTATCAGCATGGTGCTTCTGTGTGTGCTGCTGCCAGAGCAGAAGCAAAGGGCTGTGGCCTTTTCCTTCACTTCATGCAGTCCATTGCCAGTGTGAAGGCTGGATGGAGATTGTCCTTCTCTGCTGGTGCAGAAGCTTCCCCTCACCTTTCCTGCAGGGGTCAAGGCATCCCAATCTGTCACTGGATGCGTTGCCCTGAGTGACCTATGCCTGGAACAGGTGACAGAGCTGCAGCTTTCACCTCATGTGGGTTAAAAAAACCACACAAACCTCACATTTTTCATGAAGACTAACATGTCAAAATACTTATACCACTTGCACTCTTCCTACCAGATCTGCTTCTGCACCAGCATGTTAAATAGCCTCTTACTAAGAGCTAGGGAAGAGATGTGTCCTGGCTACTGAGAACCACTCAGTGTTTCAGAGCTTCAAGCTGACGATCACTGCTTTAGAGGATAACGAGAGGCAGGCCCAGTTCAGATGAAACATTTAGTTTTAAATGAGCATCTGAAGTCTGTCGATGGCAGAGGTCTAATTTAGACTTCCTTGATCACCATGGCTGGCACACTCCCAGGTACTGCATTATATTAACAAGGTTCATAAACTGTCAGATATAACTCATCCACTTAACTCTCTGCAATGAGGCACAGACTCTGAGGACATGGCCTTTCCGAGAATGTTCCCTCTTTATAATTCGTCATTCCCCCCAAATGCCTCATGTGATATGATGTTACTGGAATCCTTAGCTAAATGGATCAAGTTTTTTTGGTCACACAGAGTGTAGAACTTATTCATATGTATTCTGCCATCCCAGGTGCTGACTGGGACCTTTACCATGAAGCTATTTCCATTAAGGCCAGGGAGATCACTAATTTTCTTGCTGAATAAACAAGGGAGCGATCCCTTGCCCTTCAGCAGAAGGGCTGTATGAGGAAAGGTGCCTTCAGACATGGAATTCAAGCTGTCATTCTGCTTGGAGGCTCTAGAGGGTAATTTCTCATCATACCAGCCTAAGCTGCATGGTGTGATATTCTTTTAAACTCTCCAGTGGTTCTCCTTTTGCAGGAAAGGTTTCACAAAGCACTTTGGCATTTGCTTTTTTGAAGCCTGCTTAGCTGATTTTGCTGAATAGAAAAGGTAGCACTGAAACGTATCTTTTATTATAGATTACAAAGGTGGAAAAAGCCTGCAGTAGGCTAATGCTGAGAGGAAAAATAACATTGAAAGATGAGCTGAGTTCAGTTACTTTAAACATTAGATGCCACAGGAAGAGGTTTTATTGACCTTGAAACCCCCCTGACACTTGATGCTGTTTTATCGTTCATCTAGAGCAAAATGTTTGTGCTAAGCAATGCATTTGCTAGACGTATGGATACCAGGAAGATGCAATGATGTGGAGCACCCCATGCAGACTGCTTTGTATTTTCACTGAGATATCTCTCTTTTCTTACTCCAGAGCATGAGGCTTGAGGAAGCTATTTGCTTAAGATAAACTCATTCTTCCTCATCTTTTTTACATGCTTTTCCAGAGAGAGGCTATTCTGTCAGATATCCCATCTTCCCATCTTGTGCACGGGCACAGGCAGTAGAGAGCACAGGCAAGGCCTCCTCAACTTAGTCACCCTCCTGGCTGCTCTGTTGCTGATGGCATTGTCAAATAGATCTGTCTGTCCTCTGCTATTAGTCCACAATTCCCACTAGGCTTCTGAATGACTATTACTGTATTTTAATAATCAGTCAATGTTCAGATTTTATCACTTCAGGCCCTATTCATCTAGATTACACCATTTAGAGTTTTTCCCATGAATGACTTATTTGGTTTTCACTTTGTAAGTTAAAGCAATGAACTTGACTCTTCAATTTGCTGAAGAGCTGCTTCAGCTGAGCTCTGCCCTTCCTGTACTGTACAATGTGCCTTGTCAAGACCACCATCACCAGTCATCATAGGAGCACTTTGATCTGAGCATTATTCAGCTATTTATTGCACCATGACCACCACCATGAAACCAGTGTAATGCCAAAGCTGTCATGTACCATGAAGCTTCCTGACCCTATGACTGCCATCAGAGCCTTCACATAAACAACAATTCATCACAGGAAAAATAAACAACATCACAGGGAAAGAGACAGTTGTTACTGGGAAGTCTCTCTCATCTCTGATTAAATGTTCTGGCTCTTGCCATTTATGTGACAGCATTACTCTAACTTAATCTAATATGTAATGATGGAGAAGAGCAAATTACCTGTGCTTCCTTTCTGAACTTTACACAGTTTTCATGCTTGGCCACAATCCTGAGAAACTGACAGAAACAATATATTACTCTTTCTCATCCTCTACTCTCTTTCCTCCGAATGCACCTGTTTCCCAGATCCCAGGGCCCAGTGTTCACGCTCACATCATCAAAGTTCACTTGCCATATGGGTGCCTCAACATGGATGGATGGGTTTTCACTGAACAGAAGCACTCATATGTGGGGTTTTTATCAGGAATTCAGAATTCTCTTGCACCATCAAAATATTTTCCCCTATACAATCTGCACAAACTTCAAATATGTATATTTTTTTCCTTTTGCCCCTCAAAAGAGTGTGTAGAATTGATAATAGACTGATTCTTCTCAAGCAGTTGAATTTAAAATGCTAGGTATTCATTTGGAGGGCTGTGAACAGTCTGTGGCTTTGTTATATCTGCAGCATAAAGAACGAATTTTTCTTATCCTAATCCTATGGCTGTCTGGAAAAGGTGGCACACAGTTAGACATAATGATAAGAAAAGCTACTGCTGCCAAAGGCAGTCTGTTACCAAAGCCAGATGATCAAACCGTTCCAAAGCATTCCCAGAAGACAAGAGGGGAAAAAAGGTCCAAAGTTTTTCATTTCCATGTAAGTTTTTCACCATAAAACATTCAGAGCAAAGCCCAGATACAGATATATATACACTTTTGCTTTAATAATCTGTTCCTCATTCCAGAATGACCAGGGTGAGATGCATTTTGAAGTCTTTTAGTACGTTAGGATTTTTTGTTTCAACTTCATTCATTGTTTTGTTGTTTGCTGTTTTGTTCGTTTTGCTGTTGCCAAGTGGATAGAGGCAGCTTTCTGATTTTTCCCAACCTACACAGCTCGAATGGCTAAATCCCTTTGATGTGAACAGCAGTCACTGCACACTGTTAACTCCTGTACAATCAGAGATGTGTTCTGTGACAAGATGGGTTTCAGAGTTATTCCCTGAGAAGAAACAGAGCAATAGACTTTTCCATTTTCAGGACTTTCCATAGACTCAGTTCAGATGGAATTGTTGAAAAGATGTAACCAAATATAACCCAAATCAAGTGAGAAAAGCTAAAGTGGAGACAATTCCACAAAAGAAAAAAAAAAAATGAAAGTTCCTCAGTTTTTAACAGGGTTTTTTATTGCAGCACTAATGCTTTCAAGCTTGCACTGAGAAATATGCACTTGAGCTGAATCCAGTACCTGATGGTGGAGAATTTGCTCCCAGCTTCCCAGCCCTGTTATTGCTCTAAGCTGTGATCTGAGGATCAGTACAGGTCAGCCTGCTGTGGCTTCCCCCTTCCTTGAGACGTGCCTGCTTCAGCTTCCTGAGGGAATCCAGCAGAGTCCCAGCAGGGACATTTCACCTGGGGGAGTGGGAATGTAAAGTTCAGCACTAAGCAGTGTCTACAAGATGCTCTGTAGTCCAGTTAACACGGAGGTCAGCAATAAGCAATGCTTAGTTCCATCCTGTAAAAGCTGGTAGCCCCTGTATTTTGGGTTGTCTTTGATGTCTGCAGCAGGAAAAGGGACATCTTCTTCTTTAGGTGAGAGATGAAATCATGGAAAAGCACCAAATATCATGTGGTTATCAAAAGCATAAATCACTCTATAATACCTAGGAAGAAGGAAGATTTGTAGAAAGTTTTAGGTCAGATTTGCAGAAAAGTCTCACTAAACTTTCGGGAAATTTGGGTCAAGCTGAGTGCCTGTAATACAGCTTCAAAACATGTAAGTATCACTTGCTTTCTACCATTGTTAAAGCTTTGCACAGCTCTTATTTGACAAGCCACAGTGCTGTGATTTTCAGTGCCCCTGTGGTCTCTCCAATTCATCAGGTGAAAAAGCTTGCCAGGGAGGACTCTAAGGGAATGGCCGCCCTGAACAAGACAGAACTGCTCTCAAGCTCCCAGCAGCATTTCAAACAAAAGCATTCTAGAGGGTCTTCACGGTGATCTTCAAATGCTTATACAAAAAAGGAAATCTCCAGAAAATTAAATAGTTCACTGGGAAATAAAGACAGATGTTATGCTAAGCACCTTCTAGACACTTGATATAAAAAAGATTATGATGTACAGGATGAAATAAATGTAATTTTTATAGCACTTTTATTTACCGATGTGTCTAGATTTATCTGTATTTATGATACATGTTTTCACCATGCCTGCTGAAAAAAAAAAATATTTAAAAGCTCTGGGGTAGCTTTCAGCTTAAGAAAGGAAAGAGAAAGAATTTGACAACTACATACACTAAGATATTATGGTTCTCTTTTGGTTTTAAATTTCATGATCGCCCCCCTAGATATTATTGTGTAATTTAACATTGTCTTTTTTTAATAATTATTTTATTGCACAAAATAAACCTACTCGGCCACACTAATAAATTAGTCTTTCTAGACAGCACATAGATGGCTAACTCTGTAGAATAATGATGGGAAGGCCACACAGTTTACACTCCCCATCAGTAATCTGGCCTGCTATCAATAGTTATCCAATGCTTCTTTCACGATGAAAGATAGTTAAACTTGGAGGAATGACAGAATTCTCTTAATGTTAAATGTAAACACAAATAAAGGCGTACCTCAACAGAGTGGTTTCCATAGAACAAAGCTTGAGTTTTATATTACACTCTAGTAAAGATGTTCACTCACTGATGCAGCACTGCTGCAGGCAGTGAAATCATGCTTGGAAGGGTTTTTGCAGGGGACAGCTTTAGAACCCCCATGACACTGACTTAATTCTACAGATATTGAGAGGAAGGTTTCTTCCTCGCTTTTTCTGCTAAATAAGGAGTATTACTTTTTTCTGAGAATCAATACTCTGGAAGATTTCTAGATAGCAATTCTCTAGTTCTTCAGTTGCTCATAATATGTATATATATCCCCAGCCTCCAAAAATCCATTTTAAAGAAAGACTGTTCCTTAAATGCACCGCATTACAAAGGCTTTTCCATGTGCAGCCCCCGTAAGCTTAAGAAATATGATTAAATTGCACATGAGTAAACATGAAACATCACAGTTTTGCAATATAAAATTCTCAGGGCCAAAATTAACCTCTGTGTAATTCTATATTATTATTGCTTGAACCAGGCCATTTTTTGCTAAGGTCTTAAAACCACAGTGTTTGTAGAATCCTGCAGAAACTTAATAATGAAACATAAATACACAAGCCTCAGCTGTTTCAGAAAACTGTAACATCTTTCCATAGGAAAACACAACGGTTTTGTGCTTTTTAAGTCTGAAGTTCATTTCTTCTGACAAAGTCCAGTTATAAAATAAAACATGCTCATTCAGTGAAGCCAAGACCGTGCACTATTTCCATAACCCTTAACACATTCATCTCCATCTTGAGCCTTCTCTTCATCACATTATCCCACTCAGATCTTACCCACTTTTATTTTTTGTTTCTTCATTGCTTTCATTCTTTTGTTTCAGGTGTCCAGCTTAATAAAGGTATCTCCTAATAATTATCTATATAAATATTGCTTTAAAAGATGGAAATGTGGGGGCCTTGACCAGGAATGATGGGTTTTCATATAATAGTCTTTTTCCCAAATCTGCTGCTATTTGCAGCATATGAAAACATTCATCTCCATAAAAGAAGCGAGAGGAAAATGGCAAGACAGGATTTTGATCAATACTATTTCTGATTAAGTTTGATCACAGCACTTCTTGACATTTTGAGCAAGTCTGGAAGTACCCTCACAGAAAACTCAGGATCTGCTAAGAGTCTCTAGCAGCATAATAGGACACTGCTGACTTGGGTAGGGAATATTGCATCTACTTTTTTGTTTATCATATATGGCTGTAATATAGCGATAAAATGCATTAACTTAATTCCATAAGTAATATCATTGCTAAAAATTCAGTAGCACTGTTATGTTGCTAATTTATTTTAAGTTTTTGCTTGTCTTCATTTTTTTCCTTGACCTTGATGGTTTTATCAAGGTGTTCTTAGATGTCTCCATTTAGCCCATAGCCAGAGCTACACTATAGGAGTTGCTCTATCACCCAAGGCTGCATAGACAGCCACAAAGCGGGGTCAGGAATGGGAGAGGAAACTCAGGTGTTGAAATGGAAACAGGTTTAATGAAACAGCCAAACTAATACCAGTGCCACACTAAAGTAATCAAAGTTATATTCAGCCCAACAAATGTACAGTGGTGACAATAAACACAAAGGCAGCCCTCAGGAGCAGGGCCAAAAGATACACCTCTCCCACTCAGGAAAGACAGAGACCCACACCCTCCATCCTCAGCAAAATTCCCCCTCTATACTGAGCATGACCTGCCTGGATACACCCGTGAGCCAGCTCTGGTCAGCTGCTCTGGGTGACTCCAAACTGCTAATGGCCTGCAAGCCTGTGATTCTGTCCCAGTGAAACCAGGACAATAGATGAAAACAAAAAAAAAACAAAACCACAAACAAACAACACATGAAAACCAACCAAACAAACCAAACAAACAAACAAACAAAAAAAAACCAAAACAAACAATCAAAAACAATAAAAAAAAAAAAACCAACCCACAGTAAAGTGTTTGAGATCATTGTATAAAAAAATGGTCTTTGGATGTAAGTAATATCCAGGGAGCTGGTACAGGAATGGGCAGTGTGTTACTTCTAGAAAGACCAGAATTCACTTGTACTATCCTATGGACATATTAGGGAAAGTTTTAAAGAGCAGATTTCTTTAAGGTGCAGAAAATGAGGTTCATGAAAACATGTATGTACCAATCACTATATGTATATATGAGCAAGTCTTAACATTTTCTTCTCCTCTGGAGTGCCATACTACAGCATTAAATTGTGTATGGGACAGATGTCGACACCTAATCTGGATGGGTGTGGGATCCAGAACTGATCTTCTGTTCGCTGCACCTCTTTCTTTTTAATGACCCATGGTTTATAAAAGAAAGCTTGGTTTAATTTAAAAGATGGAGATGCAAAGCAATGAAGGTTTTCAAGCGAGCTTTCTTACTTTTAAACTGATTCAGTAAAACAGTCAGGCTCCTCCTCTTCTTTATCTCTGAGGACTTATTCCCTTCCTTCTCACATAAGACAAAAATCTTTCTGAGATACTGAATCAGGAGGACTGCTCTGTGTAATTTTCATACTGCACTCAGCACTGCTGTGTTTGAGGGCTTTACAGGAATATATTAAGCAATAGGACTAGCCTCTATCATTTGGGCTTTTTTTAATCTCTTCTCCTCCAGGGGGAGGAGTGTGTTCATTGAAGTGTTTTGTTTGGAATTCATTTTATTTATTTTGTGCTGTACATAGGTATGTTGCAGTGTTTTTTTCTTAGAGAAACAAGGTCAAAGAAACGCGTGTTGCACTCTAACAAAGGTGGTAAATTTTGTGAAAACCCTTCATCCTTGTGTGGATTCATTAACAATTTTAGTTGACTGGTCCCCAAGGAATCTCTCCTACATGCATAGATTTATGCTTCCTACAGGAAGTCCTACTCCACCAGGGAGCAAGCAAGTTCCTGGTCTCTATCCCAGAGGTCTCAACAATCACCATGGGCTAGGGCCATTGAGCATCCTCAAAGTAAAAACTGCCACTTTTTGTTCTGTACCTCATCTCTGAGTGTGAGCCCTCTGTTGATGATGATACACTTAGAAGATAAATCTTGAGTAGCTATCGCTGGATCAGAACTGATAAATTGTTTGGTTAAAATAGAGGAAAAAACAAAACTATTATGTGTACCAATCAAAGGGTTAGATAAATGTGGGTGAAGGAGAGGTTTATTTTATGAACACTCATTATCTCACAGGAAACAGACTTCCATTTGTGTTTAGGACAGAACAATTTCTAGCATTAAGGCACTCTTAATCACCAAGCTCATCTGATGAAATGCTGTAGGATTTACTTATATATCAAAGGAGTTCCCTCGATATTTAAGGGATGCAACTGAATACCATTAAAAGATCAGTAGTAAGCACAAGTTTTGATACAGTTTATTTGCTGTGCTTTGTGAGGGAAGTTTAGTTAATAACATGAACTCATGGTATTTTAGCAGATAGTAAAGTATTGAACTGTATTACAACAAAAGCTTTATCATTGAGGCCTACTGGACATGAAACTATACAGCTATCTTGGATCTGATGGTCTGTAAAAAGAGAACACAGAAACTATTAAGCCAAGGTTCACATCCAAGAATGGAATCATTTATGAACAACCTTTCTGGGCCTAATTCATTGCTGAATTAAACCTCATGTAATGTCATTGAAGTCAATGGGGTTATGCAGAGCATAAGTCAGTAGAGCGAATTAGCCCTCTGTCTTAAAGCCAAGAAACCAAAGGAAAGAGTGATCCAATAAAAGAGAGATGAAATGCTCATATTAGCTGAATGCCACTGTTCTTGGTACAGTGCGTTCTTTGTGTCCAGCGGTGAATATTTCATCCTTCCCAGGTGTAAAATCTTCCCAACAGCACTATAAGGCAGATTTATAGTAAATGACAATATTAATGATTTAGTTCTGTTGTAATGCAGCTTCTGGGCTCCCAACAGGTACTTAAGCAGTTAGTGGACAACATCTATGCTGACTGCAGTGTGATCTCCAAATCAAGTTTTGATCTCTTCAGGAAAATCTTGAAATCTCGGGGCTGGCCTTTTTTTATTCTTTTTTCCCTTTTTTTTTTTTCCCTTTAGCTGTCTCTTACCCATACAGATGTTAGAAGCTAGCATTCATAGGTATGGAGAGCTTACCACATAGAAATCTAACAGAAATAACAGGAATATCTGTGTAAGAGCTGTAGTAAATTAAGCATGGTCATTGCCTCGGGTATGAAGGCACTAGGAAACAGTATGGATTTATTTGTGTCTCATGTATATGGATAATACTGAGAGCTCTAAGAACCCACAATATTTCAGTGATTGTAGGTGTGCCTTGGATTAATTAAAAAAAAAAAATCCATTTACACTAACCAGCATTCATAACAGTACATGGTCTTCTTTCAGACTGCACCCTTTATCCTGTCTGACCCACTGATTACTTTGTCTGAAATTAAGATCATTATCTCCCTCAGCTGGAGATTATGGGTTTTGCACCACGCACACACAGAGTTCAGTCCTGGATAGAGCCTTTAGGTATTTTTATTATCCATATAAAGAGCCAATTCCCAAAGTTTACAGTTGGGTTTGCAGCTCATGAAAAGTTCTCTGTGAGGTGACCTGTACAGAACAACACATTTTGCCAGCAGGTCTCACTTTACCCTACAAAGAAATCAAACAACCTGAATTCTTTGGACGTCCTACCCTGTAAACTTCAGTGATGAGCTAAAGGATGAAAAATAGTTTGTTGGCAGTCAGTAAACTCTCCAGACCTACATGTAAGGGAAGCCATACAAAGCATGCAATAACATAGCACGTGCCACTGCTCCAGTACTTGTTCTGTTGCTTCTGGTGTAACTTCTCAGCAACAACAGAACTTGGTAGAGGGACTAACAGAGGACTTACGTGATACATGGCTCATGGCGTTTGTGATATTGACCATTTATTCCCTTTTTTTATTTTCTCAGGTGATAGTGTAAGGTAAGCAATCTGCCATGGTACTCAAGAGCCACTCCAGATTTTCATTTTCTTTAAATCCTGTTGTTTCTGTTTACAAGTCATTCCTGGGCATGTTCTGAGGAGAGGCATGAAGGGAACAAGATACAAATTTGCCAGCTGCAGCATGAGATGCTGGTGTAAACACATCCAGACCTGTCCAAAAGTGCAATGTATGTCTTGAGGCTTGGAGGCTATTCCAGATATGGAAAGAGTCCCACTAATCTTCTCTGGAGATTTTCAAGACCCGCCTGGGTGCGTTCCTGTGTGACCTGTGCTGGATTGTATGGTCCTGCTCTGGCAGGGGGGTTGGACTCGAAGATCTCCAAGGTCCCTTCCAACCCCTGACACCCTGTGATACTGTGATAATCCCCAGCTCCAATTTCAAGTGATAAAATATCATTATAAAGCCACTTTAGAAGCACACTGAATTTGTCCTAGGTTTAGCTGGTGAGGTTCTGCTAAAAAACAAGGGTTCTTCTAGAGGACAGTGTTATGTTGGCTAACAAATCTGATTTTGACAGAAATATTTACATTTTCAGTGGCCTAAAGTCCCTCCCTCCAACCACTCATTCAGTTTTCTTGTTCTCAGTAATTAAAAAGAAACCAACTACATAACAGAAAATTTTTCATCGTTTTTAGTGAAGCGTGTGTTTTTCAAGAAAGATGCAAAATTCCCCTGACTATTTCCAATTAAAATTACCAAACTGTTGCGAAGAATTGTCATTACCTCATCAAACAGAATCTGGTGAATTTTGCTATTTCTGTTTCTGTTGTGGCTTTTCTAAAACCCATTCTTGGTTTTCTGTTGTATTTGCTTTACCTCTAACGCTGTTATATTTTGTTTCAGCTGGCGGGCTTCATCTATGCCTGTTATGTTGTGAAATGTATTACTGAAGAAGAGGACAGCTGTAAGTACTAAAGCTTTATTACATATGAAATGAATTCTTTTTTTTTTTTTTTAAATCACCCCTCCACTATGCTGGCTCTTGCTGACTTCAACCTAAATGACTTATTATACTGTTGCCAGAACATTCTTTCTGTCTACCCTTCTTGATCTAAAATTTGCAAATGCCTGACAGACAAACAAGTGCTGAAATGCAGATTAAAAAATATATACTCGTTTCTTCTGAAAAGATCACTGAATTTTTCTTTTTTATTTTCCTCACAGCAGTTCAGTTTAAGACATAAAATTAAAAAAGAAAAAAGCAAAATCTCAATTGGGAAATGCAAGCTGTTTGGTGGGGTTTTTTTA
>JAAGNO010013755.1:34482-56922 GCA_033439905.1 Ceryle rudis | reverse complement strand
GCTTATTTATTCAGTTTCTTGTTTAAATTAATTCTTTTAATATATTTTATTTTTATTCCGGATGATTATTAACTGTCTTCACAGTTATTGGTTACCTCTGAGGATATTGCTCTTCTGTGTTGACTTGTGTGTTGGCTTGTAAAAGCACTTCTGAAAAATAACCAAAACAAACCAAAACAAAAAAGCTTTAGGTCATTGCAGTGCATTTATAAAAGGTGAAACTGTAGAGCTCCTCTTTGTTCTTGCTGCTCCCAGGGTAAAATTACAAGGAGGAAATTACTCCATATAGATGTATGTTTGTGTTTCTTCTGCTTATTTGTATCAATAGAAGACTGTTGAGCAGAATATGTTCTTATTACATGCTCTGGAGTCAAGCAGTTTAATTTTTCCTCTGCTCTAACCTTGATTTTTTAAAAAGGGCCACTACAGCCTTTCAGTACATCTTGGGATTCATACTAAAGCACTTTAGAAACAAGTATCAGAACTGCATGGAACTTTGATAAAATATACATGAATCCTAGTGAGAGCTGTGCAACAGGAAGCTAAAGGGTTTTTATTTGATTGAGAGCACTGCTAGGGCTGGTGGGGGTTCCTTTGTGTGTTCTCCTGCATAGAAAATAGCTGCAAACCCATAATCTATTGGCAATACAGTGCCACTGTGAGCCGTCAAGGAGAGATTTAGTGCTGAAATCAAACCACACTTTGGAGGTCTTTCCAGCTATGCTCATTTCAGTTGTCTTTGTGTTTCTGTGGAGGCAAGGAAAGCATAAGAGTAAAAAGAGTTTGGGACAGGCGTGTGGAGAAGGAGTATGTCACAAACAGGTCTTGTCTTTTTAGTTGTGTACTTTCTACTACTTTCCTGTTAAGTGCATTCACTATCCACAGAGCTGGAGAATGATTCCTTCCTTGCCCCCCAAAACAAAATCCTGTTTAATACTATTCTGCTCTCTCTTCTAAGGACTTAAAATCTCCTTTTCACTTTTACTGTAATGCTTTTAGGGCATGATATAAGTAAAAAGCAAGAAAGGGACTTGTGACTTGGCTCACCAAACAAGCACAGAAGCTGAAGCATGTTTGAGAGATTTCTCCTGTGGTCTCTAAAGCAGCATTCCTGGCAGCAAAGCACTACAGCCAATATGGTATTGTTTTCTGCTCACTATGGTGGGAGCTCCCTGTTGTTCAGAAGCCACAGATCGTCATGCTTCTTTGAACCTTTTCTTGCCATCGTCTTGCCTATTTTGAGGCTTTTATTACTTTTTTAGTGCACCTCAGCCAGGCATCTTCTTCCAGCCAAAGAGGCATCTTACCCATCTGTAATCATCTCCCTGAGGAACTGCAGCAAATCCCCACTCGGCACAACAAAGGCAACACAAGCTCAGGTACCACAGCTTCACCTCTCGTGAGGTTTGGAAGTGTGGCCAGAAAAAAAAAAAAAAGGAAAAGAAAGAACTCTATCTGCGTTATCCCAACATAATAATAATGCTCAGATCTCATTTGGCCCCTCAAGATATTGTAACATTAAAGCAGCTTTAATTTCAACTGAGAGACTGAAACAGTCTCTCTGAAACAGAGAGTAAGAAGAATTCTAGTTTTCTCTCTATTCAGAATCCACTTTGACGTGTGCCAAGCACTTAGTGTGACAACCAGGGGCTGCAGTCCATACAGATACCTCCTGCTCAGGTTTAATTTTAGATTCTTTCATTTCCATTTAGATACGTTTTCTCGCCTTTTCCCTCCCTTTTGGCAATGCTCGTGCTCCTCTGAGAAGTAATGTATCCTTTATGGATGCCATGTTATTTAGTATTTATACTCCAGAGGAAGATGCCTAAGCATAACTTCCTCAGTGCGTTCATGGATGGGAATGCAGACCAAGTGAGTATGAAGGAGAAAAGCTTTCAGGAAGGGTGGAACACTCAGTGTCCCATAGCCACTGCTAGAGCTTCCTCCATATGAAAGTCTTTGATCTGAGACCACTTCAGATGCCCCAGCTGCGTTTCTCTTACCATAGTCTCTTCTTCCACTTTGCCAGTTCCTCCCCTCTGCATGCTGCTATGGAGCAAGCTCCATGGCACAGAGGGATGAAGACACCCCTCCTGCCCACACTGTTCTATCTCTCCCAGACTTGATGGACATCTAGCATAGCAGAAAAAAAACTTTCCTTCGATGCACAAAAACCCTGCCTATCATTCATACCTGGGAAGGGGTGAGGTTGGGCTTGTACTTGCATGTAGTTTGGCAGTTGGTATGTGCTAAAGATGTGTCACCTGTGAAAGATGCTCTGGTAAAACCAGCCACCACAAAGCAACCCTCCCACACCTCTGTCCTGATTTCTCAGCTGCTGAAACAGCCCATGATGAACAACAAAAAGACACTGTCATCTTCTTACCCATCTCTACCTTCACAGAGATCACAGGACAGATCTAGATCTCTGGTTTTCATAACCACTCATGCCTGTAAAAATGGGATGTCTCACTGCCAATCACAGTGAACCATAAGTATAAGCATATCAGATGATACCAAAGGGGCATTTAATCACAAGTCCTGTCTAGTGAGACAAAGTCAATAGAAAAAGCCTTTCTGATGAGACAGAGAAAAAGGTTTTTGCTTCTCATGATGGACATGATGAAGACCCATACGTTTAATTCCATTTCTTCTGCTTTGCTAATGGGCCATGGGAGCAGCAGCTGTACAGAAGAGGAGCAAAAGAGGCAGAAACAACGAGCCTGGCAGGAGTGGGCAGCAAGGCATGAAACTAGAGAGAAAAGTCATGCAAAATCCAACAGACATGCACAGGCATGGGCACGTTCCAGATTTTAACCAGATTAACATATCAACACTATTCCAGAGCAGAGAAGGTGCCTCATCTTCTGTTGGCACTGAGCCTCAACTGTAGAAACACAATCGAGTTGCTCTTAAGCTGCTTCAGCTGAATTAGCTTTGCTCTCAGAGTAATTGGAACAAGCTGAAAGAATTACTATTTCTCCATTCTTTATGCAGATTTTATTAAGCGAATAAATGAGCGAGGGTAGAATTAAGCAAACATTTCACTAAGATTAACCTGCTCTAACCTCACTAAAGGATTAGGAATGGAACAATACAGTGATCAAATCAGGGTCATAACTAGGGCTGAATCAGCAAGTCTAGAGGATTTAATTACTCACACACCAAATAAATCCAGCAGCAAGCCCCCTAAATCAAAGCACAAGTCCACACTACCTTTCATGAGAACAATCTGCTTTGGGTTAATTCGAGGATTAAAGAGGAAGCTGCTTTCCTTCCTGGTACAGTCCCAAGCAGTGCTCTAACACTGGGTGCACTGGAGACAAACTGCAGCAACTCTCTCCAAGGGTCAGACAAGGGTGGCGTTTCCCTGGCTACTTCTCTTGGTCCCTTTGCATTGTGTTCCCTGTAGCTGCACAGGGAGGAGGAACTCTGAGGCTTCGAGTGGCCCTGATCTCCAGCTGGGAAAGATGAGGGAGGACGGGTGCCCAGCAGGGCTGCTACCAACTCAAAGCTCTCCTCTTTGCTATTGCCACTGGTGTGCCTAAGCCATTGTCATTCTTACCTCATTAGCATTATTAGCTGCAGCAATTAAAAATAAAACATAAAAATGTCAGCAACGATCATTACTTGGAGGCATTCAAAAGCTGTAAACTTATCAAAGCTACTCATTTGTTTTGCAAAATCATATTAGGCCTGCATTTTTCAAAGGCTGCACATTATTTTTAATAACATTGAAATGTTCGTTTAATGTGCATTTCCTCACTAGCAATTTGGCTCCCTGCTATAAGCTGTTACTGCCTTACTAAAAGAAAATTCAATGTACTTTTGAAAACATTATTAAATATACAGATATTTTGTGGAAAACCCTGGAATGTAAGCAATAAAATAGCATCCTCCTGGGGCTTTTTGTGTGTAAGCAATTAAAAAAGAAACCTGGGTTACTGAAGCGGGAATTCTGCACTTGCCTTGAAGGTGCTGTTTGAGGGAAAGGGGACTGGCTTGTTATTATAGGGACAGCTTTGGCCAGGAAGGAACCCCAGCCTAGAGAAAAATACTGGTTCAGTCCGTGTCCCACAGTGAAATCTTAATCCAGAAAGCATCTTTGCAGACCCAGACCAGGAGAAGAAACAACATTTACCTACCGTAACACAATGGCAAGGCAATCAGAGAATAAATATGACCTGTCTGACTGTTCCCTGAGCACTATGAGGTACAACTTTTGCACTATCTCACGCTAGCCGGGATCCAACTTGGACATACATTATTTTCTTTTCTCTTGGCATTGTTTCCAGCTAAACTAAAAAGCAAAAGAAATTGCAGTTGAGTTAAGTAGATTTTAGTTCTATATTCCCTTGAGACCAGCTTTTGGGAATGAACAGAACTAAAGCTCTGTAGATAACCTTTTAAAATTATTTCACTGCTCTCATAAAAACTTGAATTCAAGATTCTAATTGAATTACTGTAAATGATCAGGAAAACAACACTCCAGATAGGAGATATCTACTGGTGAACAATACAGCATAGCAATTATGTGCCAGTAATCTCAATGCCAAACAATCCACTCTAGGATCCTAGGTTTGACCCAGGAAGTACGAAGGTGACTACAAAGATTTTCTTTTAAAAGACAATATTAAATTCATCAGATGTGAGAGATGTGAAATTCTGATAGGTAGAAAAGCCTTTTCTGTTTAGCTCTGTTACAGGTTGCCTTCCACCTTTGGGCAGGTTATTTAACATCTCCATACTTCTGTTTCCTATTTAAAATGGGAAAGAATGTCAGGGAAAAACTCACAGGTGTATTGCTTCATAACTTTAAGCTTCTGGGATGAAAGGCACTACTGAAGTGCAGAATATGCTCAGGTATCACTTTATTTCTGTGCCAATTGCTTTTCACAATCTGCTTAGTGAGACATTACAGAGAAATAATACCTCAGCTTCCATCCCTGCTTAAAAATCTCTTTAAACAAAGAAAAAGAGAAACCAGTAGCAAGTGTTTGGCCATTAGTTCTGTTTCTTTATTTTCCTTCCCATTTACTGGCTGTAAATCCTGAGACTACCAGGCAAAAAATCAAGACAAGAAGGAAGCAAAAACTAAGGCTGAGGGAGATGGCTGAAGATGACTGCAACCATGTTTCTGCAGCCAAGGCTGGACTGAATGCATCTCTGGAAGTTGGTGTCCTAGTCAGCCTGGCAGGTCTTTCTCCCCATAGCTGAAAGGTGACATCTTAGCTGCAGCGTAAGCGGCAGCTACACCAGTGAGTGTTATCTGTTACACTTGTATAACACAACACAAGATAGGAATTGCCAGGTCTATCCAGCCCCATATCTGATATCCAGTAATGAACATCTAATGCTTGCTGCCATATCTATTTGCCATATAGGCATATAAGAATACAGCAAGTTTGTGGTTCCCAGAAAAAGACTTGACAGCAATTTGCAGTTCAGGGATTTCCTTAGGCAGAAAATGGTCTCATTGAATTCAGTTTCCCACAATGGTCTTTTCTTCCTGAAAGTGTCCATCTACCTTTTAACTGAGAAAGTTTTTATCAAATGCAACCTCTTGAGAGGATTTCCAGCACCTCAGATATATGTTTTGTTAGCTTTGTACCTACCATTTGTGTAATGTATCCCAAGTCTTTCTCTGGAGAACACCAATCATTCCATCTTCACCTTTTACATGCTGCCATGGGTGGCATTCATCTCACACACCTACAGACACATGTGATTAGGTCTGCAGTTTTAACTAACAGTTGAGACTTCCACAGTCAATGGAGACAGGGATGCAACTCCAAGGAGCAGTTTGCCCTACCTGTGGTAGAAACCTCTCTTACAACAGGGAGCATCACTGGCCTGGCTTGTTCGGTTAATGCTAAGGGCAGCCTAGGCAGTCTGCAGAGGCAACATGGAGAAAATAAGAATAGGAACAAATCCAAGCCAATATTTAATAGGCAGTTATTCTCCAACTGTTGAACAGGTCATTCAAGAATGAGAATTCAATGAACACACTACAAAAGCTGAAGCTACACTTGGTTTTGCTCAATTTACAGCCTGTGGCTAAATTAGAAGCTTTTTCTGATGACTTGTTTCATTTAGTGTGGCGACTACTAAGTGAACTAAGTAAACCAATGGAGGGAAATAGAATGTCTCCAGCTGTCAGGATGCTGATGGAAGTGTGTAGAGAGAGGCACCTATGAAATCCCATGGTACTGCCTCATACTTGTCATCCTAAAGAGAGCTGCCTTGCAGAGCCACAGTGCCACCAGGAACATTTGGGAAATTCCCTGAGATGCCTGTACGGCATCAACATTTTTGCACATATCAGTGGCTGGTTCCTGTGTCATTATTTCCAGTCATGTTCTGTCTTGGAGGGGACCTTTCACAGAACAGAAGGCTGATTCAGCCTATGATTCTATGGGTCTATGATTCTCACCAGTGTAGAGCACAGGCACTCCATATCCCACAGGGTGTGCTCACTGGTTCGAAAGCACAGGCTAAAAATGTCTGAACTGCAAAGTGTGAGGCTGAAGCAGAGGGAGAAAGCCATGGCAGGAAGATATGACAAGTGAAACTGGCTGCATTTGAGATGCAAATGGACTTGAGCAGTCCAGGGTGTCACAGGGCTTGGCAAACATTACACAGCCTGGTCTGTGTTCATTTGGCACTGCACTGCAAAGAGAGAAACAAACTTAAAGCTCAGAGGAGGTGCAGTTTGTTTAAATAATAGCAAGTAATTAGTCTGAAGACAAAATCAGTGATGGCATTTTATAATTACAATTAATTTAAAGGTTAATTTCCTTTGGTGCTAAAATCTTATTTAAAACATTTACCAGGAAAGGAAATTAGGATGTTACTATCTAGATGCATAGAATGCTTCTGGGAATCCATGCCTATTATCACTAGAAAATTAGGTTAGACTCAAAGTGGGAATTTCAATTCATTTTAGTGTATAATAGATAGTGGTCAGGGCCTTGAGTCAGGAGGGTTGCTTAGGGTAGACTGTACGATTTGCATTTTCTTTGTTTGCGGGATTAATTGCAAATGTTTCCAACAAAAGGGCCAGGTTTATACATGAACAAGCTTGACATGAAAAGAAAATTGGTTATGGATTGCTGCCTTCGTAACTAATGAAGTTGATGTTCAAGGAATCCCTAGGAGACAGGGTTGTGGTATGAGACAAATATAGAAATAAGATCACACAGAGGGAAATGGTGGCGTTGCTGGCTCCATCTATGATAATTTCTTTTCTCCCTCACTGTCTTCCCCGCCACACCCCATGCATCCATCACCACCTCCTGTGGGGATTGTCACCCTCAAGTTTAAAAAATGTCTAAATAAAATAATGTAAAGCTTGAAGGTAGTAACATTTCCATTCCAGCAGCTTAGTACAATGGGATACTGCTTAATAAAATCAATGCATTGTAACAGTCAGGGAGATACACTTACCTTGCATCATTTTTTTTTAACTATCCACCACACACGTTTTATCTTTTCAAGAAAGACATGTTGCTGAAGTGTTGGAAAAGATCTGCAGATGTGAAAAGGGAATGGACAATTAACATCCCTTTTAGGAAGAAAGATACTTTACATACCAAAGCATTCTGAAATTATTACTTGTCTTGTCACGAGTTAATTGTTTCAGGAGAGGAACACAAAGAAGTCCAGATTATGAAACAATGTCCCCCACAGTTCCATCAAACTAGTCTCAGAAATGAGGCAGTAACTAGTAGCAGTTCTGTCAACAAAAGCCATAGATGATTTGAAGAGACACTCAAGTTGTTGCTGCAGCTGAGTAGGATGTGGTCTTCCTGGCCATGGAAATCTTTTAACATTTAAAAATAGACAACTCTCGTATTTAAAATAGGGAAAAAATAGCAAAAGCCTCCCCCACGAGCTGAAAATTGCATGGAAAGCAGTTTCAGGTGGACCATCATGTTTTGTTTTGATGCTGGTGAAAGATTCCATTTCAATGTCAGTCATTTATTGCTACTTTGCACTGAATGTGGAGGGCAGGCTTTGTAGACAGGCTGTCCTACGCTGTGCCTGGGGGAGCATCTCCTCCTTCACCCCTGTGGAGGGAAAGCAGCTCAGGCCCTGCTGAGCACAGAGAAGCAGCACACAGACCACCATGCGGGGCTGATGGCCCCCTTCCCTACCCTGATCTCCCAGCCTCTGAGGGAGGTTGGCCGCCTCCTCAGGGGTTCAGCCAAAATGAACAGGTGTAACACCACATGTCCTGGCCAGCCAAGCTCAGTCCAGACTAAAGGACATCAGCTTCTTGGAGAGGAGCAGTAATGAGCTGCTGCGAGTGGAGTAGACTCATTAACCATTTCTAGTGGCCCTGAAAAAGACACCTGCCCACAGCCTTAGCACCTTCACTGCTGAGGCAGTCAATGTGAGCTCCTCACTGTTTCCTACACACCTGGAACATAACTTTGTATTAAATTATTTTTATCAGCATTCCTTCTGTTAAAGCCTTCCTTACCACTTTTCCTTTTAAATATTTAGATAGGTCTTCATTAGCATTGGATTGTTAACTTTCATAGATTTGGGCCTTAATTCTCCACTTTGTTGCACCTACTAATGACTCTCATTCTAATTTATTAGCATGGTGGTCACCCTTGGAGGCCACTGCCCCAGGCATTTTCTTTTTACTCCTTTTTTCTTTTTTCCTCTCTTTACTGCTTGCCCCTAGCAATGATCTGGCTAAGAACAATTTTTCCTAATGATTTATTTGATAACATCTATGATAATTCAGTCTACTCAACATTTTCTTTCATACTTAGAATGATTTGCCAGTCAAAACCTATTGCAGGGCTATATTTTTTTGCTCAGTACTTGAGCATGAAAATTTGAAAGCAAATGGTTATTAACCAAAGTGTCCAGGTCTGTCCAGTTTAGAAAAATAATATATTCTTCAGATTATTAATGTTCTCATAGCTGAGTGGAAGTCTTTTACACATTTTTTACTGAGCATGGGGCAAGTCCCAGAGCAAGCTTGCACAAACCTTGGAAAGCCTTGTGGGGGCCAAGTGGCAGCCTACATGAACTGCAACCCTATTTCCAGGTTTAGAAGCTTTACAAGTGGCTTGGTGTCTTTAGCAGATATAAAAGTCAGTGCTGACCATTTCAGCCCAGTATTTCTCATTGCTGCACCTGCATTCCAGACATTTCTTCCTGGCCTTTGGTTCTCATTCTTGCCTGCCCTATTCCTAGTCCCTCTTTCTGCCTTCAGCTCCCGAAGTCTGCTTCCAGCCCCTGCTTGGTTACTCCTGCTTGCTTTCATCCTGGCTCCTTTCTGCTCAGCCATGACCCTGAATTCTACCTCCTCAACACTGTTGGCCAGCCCTGCCTTGATAAGTCATTGCTCCAGAGCATGGTCTTCCTCACATCCTGCCCTGAGACTCTGCTACTCATGAGACCCCTTTTTTTGCCTGGAAGTCTGAGATGCATTTTGACTTCTCTAATTTCTGAACCCTCAACATCATTACTCTTGGTATTTTCTGATGTGTACAACCATGAGCTGAGCTCACCTTGAATACAATATTTGCATCCCTGTTTGGTTCTAATTACAAGAAGTAACAGGCTGAGATGCCTGTCAGTACCTCTGTAAGGGTAGTGACACCACATGGTGCTTATCAGGTTTTACAAACCTTCATAAAAAAAACCCTAAGTCCTACATCTTGTCTCAGAAGGGCTGATCGAAGAATTATCCAGGGGTTCAGCAGCAACAGAGACAGAAAAAGATGCTGCAAGCCCTTATCCATCAAGAAACATGATAAGGGGAGAAGCAGCTAGAGGAAAAGCCCCTGCGAAGCACACAATTACAGAATAATTCTATTATAGAAGTAAACAATATGGAAATAGTGGCTGTGAGGCAGAACCTGAGCTGTGGAATTCCACCAAAATTTGTGTAGTAGTTTCCTTTTGCTGCTTCTGTGGCCATCATAAGGCTCGGAAATGCCATAAAGTTACAATTTAATAATCTGAGGTTTTAGTTTCACCTTGCAAATGGGTAAGCTAAGGGCACTCACAGGCCATTACTGGCAGTTTGGCAGAAATGCAATTAATTGCACCGCAAGAACTGGATCAGGTGTCTAAGTCCTAACACCATTTCTGAACCCTCCTGTGCCAGTAGGAAGAGCACAGACTCATGTACTGGCAGATGCCCACCTTCCTCCTGCTTTCCCAGTGCTCGGCTCTATCCCATTTCACGATTCTAAATCAGTGTTCATTCAACACAAAGACCAATAACGTTTGATTATCATTGTAAACAAACTTAACTGATTTAAGCAAACCTCCTCCTGAGTTCCATTTTGTGGAACAGCCACCAGCCCATGCTCACAGCATAAATAGGCAGCGGCACTAAACTGTTTGGAAGTGTCTTCACCAAGCAGCAAGGTGGGTAGCACGATACTGGCAAAGCATCAGGAACAAGGGTGTCCCCTGTATGCTCTTCTATATTTTTTCCCATAAGTCACTTCCAATGTTATTAAAATCAAGCCTAATTTTATGCCACTCCATTTTTTTTCTCAGTTTGGTCAGGATTTGTGCACGACTCTCTCTTGCCTCTCATGCTTCCTGCTGCACCAACAGTGCCACTAGTGATTTTATGAGCTGCTTTTTGTTGTACCTTGCTGTAGTGCTGAGGCTTAACCATGGCCATTCCAAGGCCTGAGTCCAAGGAGCCAAGTACATAAATGTAAGACCTCACACGTCAGATGTAGACCATGTACACAGTGTGTTGTGTCTCTGCTATATCATGTCAGAAATATATTCAGTCGTGACACGCACATCCAAGAAGCATCCATGTGCACATGGACATATGCTTCCTTAGTCTTAAGCACTTTTTAAATGCTACCATCTTTATCATGGGTAACTGTAAATTTTTAATATTATTTTAGTGCTTTAGATTCATTAATATAGTTAAAGACTTCCATGATGCCAAGCACTGTACAAACATGCACTCCAGACCTGTTTCTTGGAGCTTCTAATCTGTGTATTAAACAACAGGCAACTGATGGGTAGAGGCAGAAAGTGAGAACAAAGAAATTATGAACAAATATTATGCATTCTGGTAGACAAGAATATAAAGGTATTGGCAACCCAATTATTGCCAACAGAGCAAAGAAGTGTTTTAGGGAAATTAATGAGATAATTGTTTCTGAAGATATTCTCACAAGGAGAGAAAATGTTTGGAGATTTTGCAGCTGTGGAGGTCAAGCTGGCAGCATGGGGCCAGCTCTAGCTTTTAGAACTGGAAAGAGAGATTGATGTGGAGTCTCTCTAAAAAGACTTTAATTGTAAAAAGGTTCAGCTTCTACTAGATGAAATATAGATTAAATCAGTAGCAGGATGCAGAGAAGAGTAACTTAGTCAAAAAGCTGAGTCCTGCTGCATTTGTCCCTTAAGTCCACATTTAGTGAGTTCAGAAATAAAAGGAATAATTGTGGTGTTTGGCATTCAGAGCTGTGCGCAAATGTTGCAGCTGTGTCAACAGATAGAAAAGTCTTCCTCTTCGATAGTCTTCGGAAATTAAACTGTGCCCAGTCCAAACCAAGTTGACATCTAACTTATACCCTTAATTGACAGTCAGACTTGAGAATACAAGTGCCAGTGTTCACTGTGAGAAATAGAAGGCTAGGGAGAAGTGTCTAAGAGTTCTGCTTTTAGCCATGCTGAACTGGAATTGATGTTTATTTATCCATGGGTAAATAGCACAGAGAGAAGCTGAGATTTCCATTGGTATCGAAGGAGCAGAGTGAGCACAAGCCATGTACTCCATGACACCTCAGAAATCTGACGGCAGCAGAATTTGCATTTGCAAGTGCGACTGCCCCGTTTGCAGGAGGTGGGGGAAAATAGAAGGCAGAAGTTACTGCTCATGAGACTCTGTCAATGTGCTGGAGGAACAACCACCAAGAAAGGAGATGAATGATGAGAGGAGGAAGGCGAATGTCTGCAGAGGAGACAGTGGAGGCGAGTGAGTCAAAGCTTTCAGGAAAAAGAGAGCAGCAGCTGTGCAAAAGGTGGCTGGATGTCCACAGAAAGGACTGTGCACTGGGTTACCTGTACCCAGATTTGGATTTGTGATGTTTCTATATACTTATGCCCTAAATTACTTGGGGCCAGATCCTAAGCTAACATAAATGATCATTTCTTCATGAAGTCACTGAAGCTATAGATGTATATATTAGCTGAGGACCTGAATCTGTGCTTCTGTACTTATATCTCACAGAGGAAAATTTTTACAAGTAGAATAGTGTCTAGTCTTCTAGTTTCTGCTGGAAATGTTTCCTTTGACTTTCTGCAGGAAGTTGTTACTGCTTTTATTTCACACTGTTTCCTTTCTCTTTGCCCATTTGTTGATTTCATCAGCTTCAGTGTTCCTCACTGCAAACTTTCTGGAAAGTCTTTTCTCATATGCACATCCATACTAATGGGGTCTGGTTTTTTTACATCCCAGTTTAATGGTCCCTCTACATACCACAAACTGCCAGAAATGAAAAATGAGAGCCTCATTTATACCTCTCACCCTGTGCTGATATACACCAGAGACAGTGGGGACTGTAATTGTGAGAAGAGACTGAAACTTCACATCCCTGTGGGTGCTTAGTAATAGAAAATATGTCCCTATTTTGAGCTGTGGGTCCTGTCTGTGTTACAGTTTTAACCACAGTCATATGCCTGACAACCCCCTTAACACTAGCAAAGGCAGAAAATACTCAGGGTGAATTTCTTATAGCATATTTCACAGATAAATAGTACTGCTATTATCCTATTCAGGTCCAGCTAGGAAAATAAACATCTCAGTGCCCAATATTTCAAAGGAATGGGATTCTGGGTTTGTATATGAACGTGTGCTTTTACTAAAGCAAAACATGACAAAAGTGCCACTTCTGATAATAGTGACATGTAAGATGAATGTAAAATAGAATAGTCAAAAATGTGTATGATGGATGAGGTTAAGGATAGAAGCCTTTGTAGCGATTCAGCTAATGAGCCTTCTTTTATTCATCTCATGTTACTGCTGCCAGGAATGTATCAGTCGTATGACACTTTTAGTGACCTTTCAGGCACAGTCAGGATAAAACGCCCGCAGAAAGGGCAGCATTTTGCATGCTTTAAGGAACTAGCTCAGAGTCCACAGGGAGCTTTTAGCATACTCTGGACACCACAGGCTTTGCAGTGCTGAGAAACTGCCACCATCGAGAAACCTTGCTACAGAGAAATTACTGAAATCCTCTTGTATTAGAGATCACTTTCTATTACCCACCTTTACGTACCTTGAGAAGTTTGTTGTTGCATGTAAGAAGTCATTGTATGCTTACAACAAGGTCACGTTAGTACTCTCTGCCCTACCATCATTTCCTTACACACATGGGAACTTCCACTGTCAGCTGAACATGGCAATGTCTCTACAAGCTTGCCTTGTTTGTCACTTGACAATCTGGATGGTTAACACTCTGTGTTTACAGGGCAAAGACACAATGCATGTGGAGATATTTGGCATTCAGCTTTGTCTCATGCCCACACAAACTCATTTTTCTCAAGGAAATCTTTTTCTTAACATGCTGGTTTAGCTTTCTGAAACAATCCTAAAATCATCCTTAAGACTCAAAATAAGAGTATTTATGCCTAAGGGCTTCTAATAATGGTTTACCAGTTGCTTGAAGGGTTTGGGGAAGAAATGCAAAGCCAAACAATTGCATATGAGCAACATCCATGAAGTGACATGGGTTGACACTCGTGGTAAGACACTCAGCCCAACACTGGTATTTTCTGACTTGTGTTGGCAGATGTCAAGAGTGATAAAAAAAAGGAAAACTGGGCAAGAAAACAACAAACCATTGCTACAGCAGAGAGATGTCCTTTCTTTTTGCTGCAATCTTTGTGTTTGAATAAAAGGGGGTTTATTTCCTCCCAGCCTAGCACTTCACTTAACAGTGTTCCTACAGTGAATCCTTCATTCTGTATCTGTAAACTTAGTATGCTTCCAAAGACATGATCACATTGTAATAAAGTTAATCTGATGGTTACAGACAGTGAGTAAGAAGAAAGCAACAAATGACAGTTATCTTGATTTTAGCAAGATTTTGACCCTATGAAAAGCTTGTAAGCAGACCAGGGAAACACCGTCCAGATGCAGTCATCATAGGTTGTGTGCAGAATTGTTTAAAAATCTAGCTGGGATGACATTTCAGACGTGATACCACTGGGACCTTGGCTAGGGAAATAATTCTCTTCATTATTTTTGTTAACAGAAAGGGTGATATAGAGGAGAGAATATTTCTAAATATTTCAGATGAAGCCAGACTTGGAAGGGTATGAGAACTTGTGAAGATAAGATTAGAAGTCAAAATGATCTTGAGAAGTGTCTTGAAATCAAGAAGGTGGAATTCAATACAGACAAGTGCAAAAGAACTCCTGTGGTGAAGAATCAAACAAGTGCCTTCAGATTAAATATGGACTACTTGGCTCGACTACAGTTAAAACATTAAAATAAAGATCAGATTATTAAGCATTAGCATGATAGAGTTGAAACAAAAATTAAAAACTAACAAACAACAAAATCCAACCAACTTGTTATTCCAGCCAACGTACAGATGATCTATAGGGAAGTTGTTTCAGTTAGCCTTGATTTGTGCACCACACAAAAAAAAAGTAAGTAAGATTAAAAAAGGATCTTCAGGCTTGGGAATTTAGAGGCTTGGAAAATATGAGCAGTGAGAAAAAATAGAAATATCTAGGTATACTTAAATCTGGAGAAGATAACATGAAAATACTTTTTGAAAATGCTTAAAAGTAGCTATAAAAGGAAAAGAAAAAAAAAAAAGGCTCATTTGTCTTCATATCCATAGGGAGAAAAGGCCAAGATGTAGAAAAGTAGTTAATTTGAAGGAAATTACATTTGAATTAGACATTAGGAAGTTAGGTGCAGGGAAAGGCAACACAGAGAAGCTATAAAATCTCCTTCATTAGAGATGTCAGGGATTAATTTAGTAAAACATCGTTCTGGGATAGGAATATATGTAATGCTACCACAGAGAACAGAATCAGCTAAATTATTTCTGCAGGGGCCGTTCTTGCTAGCGAAGGGGGTGGATGACAGGTTCAGCACATCTGTGGTTGCAATGCAGCCATAGGGTACCCATCCGGTCTAGTGTTTTGGTGACTCTTTGCTTGCAAAGGAAACGATGGACAGAGGGGTACAAGAATTTGATTTTGTAACATGTCTGAAATGTGTGTGACTGCAGTGATACCTGTGGCATATATTCAGGGGTACCCAAATATAAAATAACCTCATAACTGCAAGTTTTAAGGATTCCAATCACTGCGAAAGTTCTCAGACCAAGGGTTATAAATTTACATTTTGTGATTTTTATATGGATATTACTGCATTTTAGATCCATCAGAAGCTCTCCTCTATCAAAGACCTTTCTTTTTCTTTCTTTTTCTTTTTTTTTCTTTGAATGTACACAGAGACAGTCTGTCAGTAGCAGTACCTCTGAAAAATGCAGTTCCATACCTGAACTCTTTTGCCCTTTTCTATCAAAGTAAAGCCAAATTCACAACTTCTCTGTAAGAGACAATATTTCGGGGATGAGAGCTGCCCACAAATAACAACTAAAAGCCAATAGTTGGGTCTCCTGGTGCAAAGGAAGCAAAGGGTGCGCTTTTACCTGTGTAAAGAAAGTGTTGTAGCAGAGAGACCGTGGTCTAGGGCTCAGATGAGATTGAATTGCCTGGGAAATTGTTTAAAATAAACATAAGACCATTGGGAACTGGCAATGGTGTGAATTAATAAATAACTTGCACCCTACAACCTTCCTGCGGACCTCCAGTGCCTTGAGAGAAATGCTGGTTTCCTTAGATCTGAGAAGCTTCATCTCTGAAGCTCAGATAAATTGTTCCAACCCTCTGTTCATGCATTTCAACCTAAATGTCAAAGCAGGGAATCAGAGAAACTTCTGTCTCTCAGACAGAGTCAGATCAATGTGCTCTCTCCTCTACATCACTGAACGACAGTATGACAGCAAGCCAGACACAGTAATCACAGTCAGAAGCAATGCATTCATGCCAATAAATAAATGGTTTTCAGCATTTGTAGTATCTGAATAGTATGTTGTCTTGTACTCCAGTGAGGTTGTCTACTTGAAAAAGAGGGATGTGTGGCTATTTCTGATAGACAGGTGGCTCTTACACATCCCTCATTTTCTTTCTGTGACTTTTAAAATTAATTTGATTTTAAAATTTAAAAAAGGGACTTCGCCTTTCTCTATTTTTTTTAACCTTTTTCTGCACCTCCACAATTAGCTGGTCTAATTTTAAGAGATTATTAGGGGGACCAATCAAAAAGAACCTGTATGCTGGGTGGTTCTTGAGGGATAGTACCTATCACCGCTGAAAAAATGTTGCTAATGGAAGTAATTTTCCCCCTTTCAGTTGATTTCATAGGTGGATTTGACTCTTACGGCTATCAAGGTCCACAGAAGACATCTCATTTACAGCTACAGCCCATGTATATGTAAGTACTTCTGAAATATTCTGCATAGTGGCAGGCTGATATTAAAGGATCATTAAGCTGAAAGAAATGTGACTTAAAAATTCAGAATAAGCAGAAGCCTTTTTTGACAGACCAAATTCAAGCTACACTTAAGCACCAACATTACTCTAGCATTGAATTATGATGATTTCTTAGGGTGGGATATAATGTGTCAAAGTTGTTTGAACAGACGGTTTTCACTTTATTTTCCATCATTTTCATTCGAGCAGGTTCCACTCAGAGGCAATGAGAATTTGGTGTAGTAAAAACTAGTCAGATCTGACAAAACTTGGTTGCAAAAAAGTGGGGTTTATTAAGATTTATCAAAAGTTCAGCAACTTGCTAGTTTAGTGGATGCATTTAGCATTTGTCTTAAAAGCTCATCTGTTCACTGAGGCACCTTTGTAGGTCATTTCCAGTCTCCATATTTACAAGGAAAAAAATATTATAAAGAAAAAAAAAAAAGAAGGTAGCTATATATGGCTTTTAAAACCAGTCTGAAGACAGTATTTCACCTAACCAATGAGTGACAACTCCATCCACTGCCTATAAGTACACCCTGATATATCTGGTGATTAAATGGGTAATCAAATCTCAGCACACACACACAACTGGAGTACATTCACTCTAGACCTAACACCCAACCACCGACCAGTCAAGGAATAAACACTTCCAACTATTTCTTGTACTGATGCCAGCTACAATTTAGAACTGTCATGACTGCTAGATAAATCTTACCTCACTGCTGCAGCCTTTTGAAATGCTTTTTATTTACCAACTATATCCAAAGGCACAATAACACTGCTTTTTGTTGCCTGGGGTGTAGTAGTACCTACAGGTGTGCTAGGCATGCGACAGAAGTGAAGGGGAACATGTGGCCTCAGCTTCGAAGACCTTACCAAAACAGTATCATTTTGTAATGGTTGCACAGCTTCTGTCAAAATGCACATTTCAGCATGCATTTCAGTAATTAGCACAGACAACCCCCCATATATTTAACAGATCAATACATATACAGAAATAATACAGATCTTAAAGGCATATAGAGTTGTGCGGTAGGTCTCAGGCATCACCCGGTGGCTTGCACAGTAAAACCACATCTCTGGACAGCTCACAAAGGGGCAACTTTTACTTTTTTCCTTTGTTTCTTTTCTGAACATCTCTATGGAGGAAAGAAGTAAATACAGGCAAACAATATCCATCCCAACATACACTTCCGTTCAGCCTCAAATGTCATTTCATTTCTTCTGAGTAGAGGAAGCAAGTCTGCTAATGAATTAGTGGATCTTTTGCATGGGGCTGGCATTTGCTCCTTTTATCGGCGATACAATCAATTCTGCAGTAGAGCTTAGAATTGGGGCCTCTGGGAGTTTTGCTAGGAGCTTTTTAATAACCTCAGATTACAATAGTGCATATCTCCAATGCCACCTTAACTTCAGCTTCCCATCTGTCTGTGCTCGAGTAAAGATTTTTCACCTGCACTTTTGGCAAAGTGCTGTGCATTTAGAAAATGTTATTTCCTTCCTTGTATTATGTGTGGCTCCTAGGTACTTAGAATGATTCTAATCCTGTCTCTTTCTCAGTATACCACACCTTGTCATCAACATATGGAACCCTCTTGCTGAGATATTAGCCCATTCGCTTTATGCTCTCAGCATTACTTCCAGAACTTCAGATTGCATTTACTGAGCATCTTCCTACTGAATGGAAAGAAGGGTAGACCTGTGGAAAAAAAAAAAAAAAGAAGGCAATAATGTTAAGCTTGTAGGTGAGACAAAGAGATGTATGATTAATCCATATATACTGTGTTCTGCCTTATTTCAATGCTGCATTCTCACTGGAGCATAGGTGCTTTTGCTGCCTTAACTGAGAGACAGAAATCAGTATGTGAGCTGACATTTTGTCTAATCAACCCACAAAAGTATTGCCATGCCCCAAACACAGTCAGACAAAGACACTTCATGTTTCCCTCTGACTGTATAGCATTTGACAAGGTTCTCTAGGATTGCTACCGTCTGTCCTTAAGAGGCTTTCACAGCATTTAGTAATACCTGTCTGTTATTTACAGCTGAGGCACACCAGGAACACATGCATATGTATTCACACCGCAGTTGCTCTGTAAATACAGGTAGACCATTAGGTAGTGGAGTGACAAATTCAAATGTCAAATTAATCAAGCCGTGGTGTGATCTGCTTGTAGTGCTATTTACAATAATATTATGTAGTGGAAATCAAAACACACTGATATGGTAACAGCATGCCGTACTCAATGTTTTAAAGATTTATTTATTGGGAGGAAGGGTTTGGTTCCCTATGGATCTTGTTCACCAAAGAACATCAGCATTAGCCTCCATAGTATTCAAGGAGAAAAAAATAAATGCAGGACTTTAACATTACTCTCTAGACAATGTCACCTGCACTTTACAATGATCTTTTCAGTATAGTATCTCTAGAGGATGAGTAAAAGATAAGAATCATCTAACACAGAAAGGAAAAGAATAGGATAGGATAGGATAGGATAGGATAGGATAGGATAGGATAGGATAGGATAGGATAGGATGGGATGGGATAGGAGAGCATAGCATGAAAGAATAGAATAGAATAGAATAGAATAGAATAGAATAGAATAGAATAGAATAGAATAGAATAGAATAGAATAGAATAGTAGACCTTCTGTTTCATGAAATCCATTGCCATACTCTATCCACTGTCCAAGGTATAATCATATCCATCCAGGATAGAGCTATACCCATACATATCCGTACAGCTGTATTCATAGAACTACTTCCACAACTTTATCAATTGCTACAAAATGTTTTTGAGTCCATGGGCAGTAGAGGATATATTAAGCATCATGCTGTCTAATTCCTGCAAAAGTTCAAGCAAATGTAAAGATATCTTGTTTCCATCTCTGTGTCCTCTAGTGTTCAGACTCACTCTGTGTAACTCATGCGAGCTCTGGGTTTATGAGAGAAATAGGAGAGAGCTGCCTTTAAATCATCTGCTTGCTAACTATGTCCAAAGGCACAATAACACTGCTTTTTGTTGCCTGGGGTGTAGTAGTACCTACAGGTGTGCTAGGCATGCGACAGAAGTGAAGGGGAACATGTGGCCTCAGCTTCGAAGACCTTACCAAAACAGTATCATTTTGTAATGGTTGCACAGCTTCTGTCAAAATGCACATTTCAGCATGCATTTCAGTAATTAGCACAGACAACCCCCCATATATTTAACAGATCAATACATATACAGAAATAATACAGATCTTAAAGGCATATAGAGTTGTGCGGTAGGTCTCAGGCATCACCCACATACTGCTGGCTGATGAGAATTGATTTAGTGGATTGCAATGACAGAATTCCATCAACACAAACTTTTGTTTCAATTCAAGCCAGACAGATTTACATCCAAGTGATTTAAATCAATTTTAACTGTTTTATCCATGCACGGTTTAATTATTATCCTGAAAGAATGCTGGGTTTAGTAATTGCTAATTGTTAAGACACACTGTTTTGTAACCAGTTTCCTCCTGTGTGCTAAAGTTAGCACTTCATTTTGTTAATTTGGAGGTTATACTAAACCTACACAACCGTATATGTGCAATTAAATAATTATATTGATTTATTCAGGCTCCTCATGTTTAAATTTCTGTTGTCAGAGCTTTTTTATCTAAAGAATTGTTACTTTTTATTTGGGATAGCATTCAAGATCTATTTGTAAAAACATTTTAAATGCACACAGTACATTTGAGCTGAATTCCATCAGTTATGCAAAACTACTGTAAATGAACAGGATACTAAAGGAAAAAAAAATGATTAATGAAAAAGAAGCATTATCTGTAGCTAGAGAATTGTGGTGACTATCTGGCTACTGTTCCTTAAATAGTCTAGAATTATTAGATTCAGGCTCACTTTGTTTCTTTTCTCTATATTTTAGGCTTTGAATTCCAATCACAACTCTCTTTATCACCTCTCCCAGTTTCACATTTCATTTAAATCAGCTTACTTTTTAAAGGAAAAAAATATATACAATTTAAAATTCTGTTTTAAATAAGACACTGGTGGTTTGTGAGAGAATTCTTATCATGACATTTATCTACCTGTTATAAATGGCTTTTTTTTTTATTGTCCAAGTGCCAACAGTGTGCTCTATGCTGTACAAGCCAAGAAGCCTAGACAGTCCCTTCAAAACGAATACGCTTTTTAAACAGAATGGGACAGAACCGTCGCTCATGTACCTCCTTGCAGTGTGGCCACAGCTGATGTACTAAAAAGCAGCTTCCTGGCATTCAGTGGGGGAGATGCCAGTACTCATTTCCACACCATGGGACAAGAACACAATAAGATGGTGGAAATCAATTGTCAGGAGAAATTTCTGCTCTTGGGAGGTGACTGAGGAAGGTGACTAAACACTCCATGGCACTGATTCTGTTACACATGAAAAACACAGTTATAGTTGTGGAACAAGACTGCACTGCATGATCACTGTTCTAGAAACAGTAGGAAGGAGGAAGAGGAGAGAGATTTTTCTTTATGTTTTTCACAGTAAACTGGTTTGCTGAAGAATAAAAGAAGTGAAGCAAAAAAAAAAAAAAGCATGCATGCCTGATGCTGATGCCTAATGCACTGGAGAAATTGCTCAAAAGCAGTTCAGCCCTTACATGAAGCTTGCTTTCCTCATATTCTGTGAAGTCTGAGAACCTTTTATATCTATATCTACAGACATGCTATATATATATACACAAACATACTATATATGCATAGAAGCATACACCTATATGCACCCAGATCCCTTTATATATGTGTGGGGGGGTATATATAGACATACATGCCCACTCGTGTGTATTCTGCTATGGCAGGCATTGCTTTTCACTAGAATGCACTTAATAGTTTCTGGATAATAGGATTCTACCTTCCATCAAATGATAGAGGGGCTTTGAGTCAATAAGTCAGGGACAGAGAGGTGTAGCTGGTCCCATCTTTTCTCTCTACTGCATTTACATGTGCATTATGCTGGTCATTGTCTCCTAGTGTAAAGTTGTCTAGTATTTGTCTAGATAATTGCACCTACTGAAGGTACTACCTGCTTTACAATTCACCTGAAGTATAAATGAAACATAAGCAAGAAACAAAAACCAGCACCTAGAGCATAATCGCTGTGACACTCGGCAAGCTCACGCAATACAAATCTGCTGTCATTGACTCCCTCAGATTCATGTTTGTGGGATTCAGACACTATGGGCAACATTTAACTTAAATAAACTACCAGCCAAGCCTTGTTTAGCAACCAACAACATCTTGTCTGTTTTAGACTGAAAGCTGGAGTTATAAAACTTGTGTCTGGGACAAGACTCTTCAGGAGTACAGGGCTGTGTCACTCACATGTGTACTCTGCTTTGCAGGTGAGCCCCAGGCAAGTTTCCCAGGCACCTGCGATTCAGCCCTTCTGTCCTGCACACTGTGTCACTTCTTGCTTTTCGAAAGACAGTGACATTTCTGATCCATTACTACAGTTCAGGTCATCTTCCAGTTGACACACGGGTATTTAGTTAAGATTCTAATTAAATATCGCTCCTGCCTAGAATGAGTTAGAAAAAATGTACTGACTTCTCTGATGATGTTCCAGAGAGAGACAAGCAATCACCTGAGCAAACACCTTGCCTTTTTGTCCTCTTTGTTCCACGTGTACCTGAACTGTTACTGGTTGGTGGCTTGCACTTGCTTGCAAAAGGCACCAGAGCAGTAGGGCAGTGATTGGGTAGATGTATGGTGGATTGTGAGCATCTTTCTTTTTCTGTCTTTCTTCTAGGTCAAAGTAAACAAAGGGGCTACTCAACGTGGGCTGGAGAACCTGTCAAAGAAACTGTTTCAGGATGGCCTCTTAGTTCTTAAAAG
>JAAGNO010013755.1:15333-34382 GCA_033439905.1 Ceryle rudis | reverse complement strand
ACAAACCTGACAAAAAAACTGTTTCAGGATGGCCTCTTAGTTCTAAAAAGAAAAAAAATAATCCAGTTTTTGTGCTATATAGATATATATATATAAAAAAAAAAAGAAGAAAAAAAAAAGCTGATTGAACGGTGAGACAAAAAACAACAGACACATTCAGCCCCTCTTTCTAATACATACTAAATACTAAAGGAGATGCCCCAGACCCCCACCTTGGACCTCCTGCCTCCCAGCATCAGAGGGCTAGAGCAGAGGCACTGGTGCCATCTTCTGTCTCTTCCCTACCCTGGCCACCTCCAGCGTGGCCCATTTGGATTAAGACATGAACCTAGCCCATTCGGTGCTTTTGGAGCCTCCTCCGCACTCCTGGCCACGTGGAGTCTCCTTAGTCAACACAACAGTAAAAAATACCGGGATGACCTTGCAGCAGAAGTTGATAGACAGCACATTGTTTGCCCTGAAGGCTGTACAGTTCATACTTGCCTTAACCCAACTGCGTTGCACATCAGAGAAACTCCGTGCAAGCTTTCTGAAGTAACATGCTGCTGTTAATTCTGAACGATTTCTAAGTCAGTGGTTTTCTTCTGTTTGGTTTTGTTTTGTTTCAATGTCAGGGAATAAGGCTCTGTGGCTCCACAGCTCCAGACCAACCAAGTAGAAAACTGCCAGCTGTCTGAGAAGTGCTTTACTTTTGAGGCTCCGCAGTGGTCAAGAATCAAACGGTTTATAATGGGGAAAAAAAAAAAAAAAAAAGAGACTTTTTTGGGGTCGGGATGGGTAAAGGGGTATCATAAACTAATATTTGAACCTACTGGAAGTAAGCAGCAGAAACAGTGCTTCTTAATCCCGCTGATTTTATTTATCGCACTATAGGTGCTTTTATAGCTATCTCTAAATGTCTTTTACTAACTATAGAGACATCTGCAGATTTCTATCAACAAAGGCCAACTGAATATGTACTAGCTATGTTTACTCTTTTATATCTAATTTCAACTGAAAATTCTCTGTAAGTGGGCTTTTTTTTTTCTAATTGCACCATAAGGGAAACATATATTTTATTTTTTGGTTTCACTTGGGAAGTGTGGGGAGGGACTAGTTGAGCTGAAAAAATATTGGAGACCTTTTTGTGGTATACCTGGGGGATCTGTTGTGTGTTAGAACGTGTATTTTATCTTCCTGTATTATTGTGGCTGGAAAAAAAAAACAAAAAAAAACCAAAAAAAAAAAAACCTGTGCTGTTACGTAGTTGGCAACAAGATGCCATTGGGAATTTTGCTAGTAGGTCAATGTGTATATGAAATACTCTGAACTCCTAGAAGCATATGTTTTGTTCTACATCTGATCTGTATTTTCAAGCACTTAGGTGTCTTTCATTAGGAAAATCCCAATATTTTGCTCAGGCTTTTCCAAAATTTGGATTATCATTGTTTCTTTGCTCAGACCTTGCATAGGCAAATGCACGCACCTACCACATCTAAGGTGACCATGTAGCTTTTGAGGGCAAGGGCAAAGGTCAGCGCTTGGAAAGGCTTGAGATTTCCTTTTCTTTGCTGGCCAAACCCTCATGCCCATGCAGCTCCTGAGCTCCCACAGCCTGTGCACTCATGCCACTCATCCATCCCTGTACATACCAGTGCCCTTTGCCGTATCTGCATGGATGTACAGCGTCACAAGCAGCAACTCTGGACAATGACAGAGGAACAGGCATCCACCAGTGAAAACAAGATATGGGACATGTTCAGGAATTATACTTACATTTATTCAGTGAGATTTTTATATATATATGTAAGTGTGTGTGTGTGTGTGTGGTATGTCTATGTATATAAAATACACAGGCATAACTAGTGACAGGAGCTGCATAGCCCAGGAAGATTCTGATGATGGAGACCAAAGGATCCAGCCCCAGATCCTGCTAGGAATTTCTTGCGTGTTTTAGGCACATCTCCCAGGCCTGATCCCATAAAGCATTCGTTGATGATTTAGATCTCAAATTTAAATTTTCAGATTTGGGTAGCTAAAATTCTGAGTTCATTCTGGGTAGAACTGCCTTTCACCTTCTGGAAAACTTCCAAGTGCCAGGCTGAAATTTCCCAAAATTTCAAAAGTTTCTACTTCTATGTAGTATCAAATATAGCAGATGTATAGTATGAAACACAACGTAGAGGTTTAAATGGAATGAAAATGTAATAACAGGGTATTTTAGCTTTCCCTGAATACCAGTTAATGAAAATCATATTTCTATAAAAATCATTTTTTAACGTGAAAAGAAACCAGTTTAGGCAACTAAGCAGCAATCCAATTTTCAGAAGATAATTTTTCATACCTTTCAGTGATTTCCCATGGAATGGCAGCTACTGGTAGTTAGCAATTTTAGAAGTCAAACAATTTAATGAAATGTCTACATGTAGCTTTTAGGCCTGATTTTAATTTAGAAAATTTTGGCCTTAATTTCGCTGTGTCTTAGTCTTCCCATCTATAAAATGGGAAAAATATGTGCCTCACAGGGTTTTTGTGAGGTCTGAATTGTTAATGTTTGTAAAGTGCTTAGGAAATAGGAAGCACATCTAACTATTAAGGATTACAATATAAATGTGTATTCATATATTACATATAGAGTAGATATACATGCACTCATACACACAGTATACATATATATATACATACATACCTATATGAAGTTGGGATTCATAACCCTGCTTAAGTTGCAGTTAGAGCACCACCATTAAAAAGAAATCAGGACTGTTGACTACTAAACTAAGTGATTAGTGGACAGATCTCTTCTGGAAGCAGTTTAGAGCACAGTAATGTGAGAATATCTGGATGACATTTTTGATTTGTACAGCTGTATCCTCCTCAAAATCCAGTAAAGAATGTTATTTTTCTAGGCTGGGCTTTTGTTATAAACTTAAATATTCAGAAGGCAAGAGATACAATCCAAATGTGTCCTTTTTTTTTTTTTCCTTTTCTTTTTGGCATTTGTTAATTCTGAATGTATTTTTAACAAAAGTGATTTTTTTGACTTACTAGTGTAATTTGCATTTAAAAAAAAAATAAATGGAAAAAATATAGGTTTCCAAGCTATTCATGGCCCCCTGCTGCTATTCACAACTTACAGGAAACAGAATTACTGTTCCCAACTGAGCAACAATGCAGGATAAAGAATCCTGTTACATTTACATGATGACGAGAATCCTGATCTGTGCAGCGCATGAATGTGACAGCGCTGAATAGAAATTGCCAGGTCATGACACCATTTTAACTCTGTCGTAGGGAGCAGGTATTTTCATTATCACTGACACTAAAAGGTTTCTTTTACAAGGCTGACTGCAATAGACTCTTCAATTTGAAAACGGGGCTTTTTTGCCCACTCAACAGGAATTTTAAGCCTATGATAGGTTTACAGTTGCCAACAGTATTAAGTATCGCAAAAGTAATCCTTGTTAAGAAGGAGCTATGTAGCATGGGTATTTCCACTGCATTAATATTCTTTTATATGCTGCTCATTGTCCCTATACTGTAATGATGAAATCCTGTCTTAGGCAATGCCTTTGTAGAGTTCACATACATTCACAGCTTGCCTGAGGTCGTTTAATAAAGGCAGAGCAGAATGGTATACATTTTGACATAGTCATGTTCTCCTAAGACTATTCCTTAGAAAGAGAGTTCATTAATTATTATCATTGGGATTACAGTGCAAGTGACATTCTTCAGTAAGGTAAGGAGAAAAAATCTGTGCTCCACTTGCTTAATTTAAGAACTGGTTGCAACACTCAGCAGCATTTTGACAAGGGCTAGTGCAGTATGTCTTGATCCCTGGGTGTCTCTGAGTGGGAGTGGCTATTAACTCAGTGTCCGAGGTTTTGATCACTTGCACTCTCACCCTCCAGCTGAAAACACTTATAGCAGGCAAAGCAAAACCCCATACACCTTGTAATATTTTAATTTCCAGTATTGTTTTCATTTTTAAGTGCAGTTACTCAGAGGATGCAGGTTTTTCTCACAAAGCTGGAAAGCCCCATAAATAGTCTCTGTGTATGTATCACTTGCTTTCTTGCTACTGATGAGTCTCTTTGACGTAGCTGAGATTAAACTGATAAACCTTTTGAGTTTGTTTTCTAGCTAATGTGAATCTGGCTTCATCCCAGTGCATGTGGATTGGTGGCAGACACTAAAGGTGAGCCAGGTTTTATTGAAGAGCTGATGCATATAAGTATTTCAGACGGCACTGTGTCCACTGCTCCTTGGAGAAAGATGTAGACAGTTGTCATGCTAATCAGTCCGCTCCAAGCTATGTGCAATACTAAATGTAATTGCCATGTATAAAAGAAACTGCAGTTACCCAGTCATGTATAGAAGCTGCACAGCACAGAATGAGTCAGTAAAAAAAGTTTTCTCCCTGTAGTCACCAATACATTTCACACTTAGCCATGGACTGGAGAAAATAGGTCTGTTTGGTCTCTTCTCCTAACAAGTCCCTCTGTTCAGACCTTCACCGAGAATGGCAATTGCAGCCAGCTGGAGGTGTGACCTTTGCATAGACTAGTGGTAAAAAAAGAACAATACAATATGAAATATGGGGGTTTAAGTAGTGTCGTACATACTTCTTTTGCATATCTCCATATGTTAAAAAAAAAAAAAAAAAAAAAAAGAAGGGTTTTTTAAATGCACTCTTCCTTTATCTCTCAGGAATCAAGACAAACAATGGCTTTTACAAGCATCTTCCAAATCCTACCAAGATCAGAGATGTGTTTTTTCATCAGGTCCAATCAAAACACCATCTTTTCTGCCCTCTGTTGAGTGGAAGATTTAGCTCTTGGGACTTCCAAACGCCTTGAGATTATTATTTTGGATAGATAGGAGTACTGTGAAACCTGAGAATTAAAAAAAAAAAAAAAAAATGCTTGTGATCATCTCTGATTCAAAATTAAATCTCCTATACAAAAGCCAGACTGCTGCATTCACCAGTGGAAAGGATCTTTGCTGTCAGTTGTTACCTAACCACTTCCTTAGCTTTGCCTTTGCCCTGTGGGAAATAGATTATATGGAGCTAAACATTCATATTCAGCTTGTGCTCTTCAACAGTTTCCTATTCTGCCACAGAGAACGTTATTCTAGACATATTTTATTTCTTTCTATCACCATCTTCTTGTCCCACTCTCACTCTCCCCCTCTGCCTGACTGAACACCAATGCAAACACCCTCCCAAAATTACATACCGCTCTTTGTCCCATCCATTGTTTCAAACTGTTCACATAATGATGCTGATGGTAGTGATGGAGCACTGTGTCACTGTGGGTGTATGCAAAACTGGAAAAGAGGAAGCACAACGGTTATGTACATCCTCCAAAGGCTCCAGACAGGGGGAGACATTTAACAGAAGGGTTGGCAGTGTTACAGAAGCCATAAGGTACAGCAAACCATAGTAGGAAACATTTTCAAATGTGCCGTTACATTTGCTAAAGCAGTGAATACACAGAGAGTTGTAAATATCTGGAGCTACAAAAGGCGAACATGAACTAGAAGAAAATTCATAGAAAATGTGTTTGTGAATACGCCGACTGAACCAGTTTCACATTTCAGTCTCTTAAAATTAGTCTAAGGGGTTTTTTTCCCTCTAGCAAACATTTGGATGGTTGGTTTCTATGCACACAGGTGAAATTATTGTTCCTAGAAGAACATGGAAGTATGTGCAATTGTATTAGTTTACATGGGATTTCATGGCATTTTGTACTAAATTTTGGCACATTTCTCAATACCTACATACACATTTCTCAATACCTTCTCTGTACCTACATCCACACACGTACTTACCTGTTATGTGAGTATATTTCATGGTGAGGATACAAAACTGCACACACAGTCTCTCCCCTTTTCTATGTGGCTTTTCCTATCCCTCCTCTCAAGGGATTCAAAGTCCCAGGTGTTTATTTTTCAGAAGGACATTTTGTAGACAAAAATTACAATTCCTGATACTAGATGTACAAGCATGGTAAGATTCATGAATGCAGTAAAAAAGTCAGTCCTTTCTGCAAAGAGTTTATATGTTAAATAAAAAATAACTTAAAAAAAAAAGGCAAATGAGAGCATTTCAGTTTAAAAAGAAGAAATAGAAAAGAAAAATGTGATCTCACAGTCCCACTGTGCTGTTAAATTTTGATTAATTAGAAAAGCGGGTGCCAAAAAGCTTCAGGAAAAAGAGAAGGGCATTTGGAGTACAATTATAAGGTGACAGCCAATTATATCTCGCTAGAGTATCCAATTAAATTATGATAGCTCCATATAGATGCATTGTATCATATCCTATATTTTAAAGGCATCTAAAACATCAGCTATGGAGGAAGAACAATGTGGAAGGGATGGCAAATTGACGCTATCACAAAAGGTTGATGGATTGATTCAATTAATCAGTAAGTCATTTCTAAGAGTTCTGCAGGGACTTACATTGTTTATTTTGCTCTCTGGAGGGTCTGTGTACTGTAATTTTTCTTCATTATTCTTGTTTAATTCATCAGTTTCTGACAAATATTTTCATGCCGATAAGTGGCATGTTCGCCATGTAAATTGTCCACATGTACTGATTTAAAACAAGAGACTCCAAGCTTCCAGTAGCCAAAACCTTTTATTTCTTTCCCTCAGATTCTGAGAAATAATGGACATCTATAACTAATATAAAGATGTGTTTTCCATTTAATTTTACTTTCACTGCCTGATTGACGTGACAGGGATATCAGGTCTTGTCTACCGTAACTTGTGGGTACCTGCTTAAACTTTAGACAGAAACTTACTATGCAAAACATTTTTAACACTGTTGACACTAAATAAAATAATGGATCCATTTTTGGTTTGGCCTTATATTTTGCAGTTCACATCCAGGAAAACAATGCAAGCATGTTTAAAATGTCAGCAGTTTCATTATGTTTTCCATAGGATTAGATGACTTTTCTATTTTAATATTGTCATATTATGTGCTTCGAAGTCAATACGTAGAAATGCCTAAATTAGAACAAATCACAGATTACAAAATGGCAGATGCTGTACACGCGAGTGGTCAGCGAAGGATGAAGAACTGAAAGGGAAAGGAAACCACGCTTGGGAAGTGCTGAGTCTCACTTGGGCAAATATTTTTAATTCAAAGTATTAGGAACACTGAACCTCTAAATAAATTAAAAAATATATATTTCTCATGTGTTCATTGCATACATAGATGCAGTGTGGGTGTGATTTTCAGGCGTCTTCAGCACTGGCCAAAATCTGACACAGCTTTTAGGTGGCTAGGAACAACTTCCCAGGAAAAATAAATGACCACACTCCCAGTGATAAGAACCATGGCAGCCTGCATGGTGTGATGGCCTTTCCCACTGGATTTAGAAAACTCCATCCTGTCTATTAAACTGGATGGGAACAGAGGGATAGAGGTAAAAAAAAAAATGAAAGTACAAAATTTAAAGTCTAAGTAAGATGTTAGCAGAATGAAATCATGGTACAAGTCTGACTACAATCAAGAAGTTGGTGGTGCAAAGGTAATGGGGAGGGCAAGGGGGCGATTGTAGAGGAATTCCTCTATAATCCCAAAAAATCCAGGTTTTTGACCGCAAAAAAACAAGGATAAGAGGTCAGTGGAAACTATGCCAGCATAAACAAGGTGCTGAGCCCTATACCAGATACCCCTGGCTGACTTAAAGGTGTAACGGTGCCTGGACTGCATGAACGACAATACTGTGCTGCTCCTTGTGTCTGCAAAGATGATCTAAGATCAAGAAAGGCAGTACATGGTCACATGGAATATGGTAGCAGCACACAGGTGATGATTTCAGAGAGCCACGTAGCATATGGCCAGCACCATCTTCCCGTTTTCCTCTGTCCACCAGTTTTGTTCTTCTGATATTGCTTCCAATAATGCAAATAGTTGCTAGAATGCTTGTTCTTAGCTTTGATCAAAAGCTATTTCCTTCTTCCTGGCAAGTCTGAAAATCACAGCCCCTAAAATAAAATGGGCCATAGTCTTAGTTATAAAATATTTGGTTCTTTGCCCAGGTCTGGTTTATTACAGACAGATGGAGCTATACACTTCTCAGGGGTGCCCAGTGGCAGGACCACAGGCAATGGGCACAAAATGAAACACAGGAGGTTCCCTCTGAACATGGCAAGACTTTGTTACTGTGAGGATGACCGAGCACAGGCTGCCCAGGGAGGTTGTGGAGTCTCCATCCTTGGAGATACTCAAACCCTGACTGGACATGGTCCTGAACAGCCTGCTGTAGGTGGTCCTGCGTGAGCAGAGGGATCAGACTAAAGATAACCAGAGACACTTTCCAGCCTCAGCCATTCTCTGATTCTGTGATTCAGTTCTCATTTAAACTCCATTTGTGTCACATTTGAAATACTCCTAGCATCTCAAAAGGATGCAGAAATCCTGCTGCTGGTGCTGAGTCTCAGAATTAACCTTTGTAGTGAAAATAAGGTGTACATGTATAAAAATGCTTTCAGGGAAAAAAAAATTTCTAAGATGCGTTGGTTATTATTTTTCCCTTCTTTAAGCCTCCTACAGCTGGCTACCTGGATGAAATCTCAGCTCCATTAAGGTCAGTAGGAATTTTGCTGTTTGTTTCAGAATTCAGGTTTTCATTCTTTGCAGTTAAGGTGCCTAAATATTTGCTTTGCTTGAAAAACAAAACCCCGCAGCAATTACCCCAATAATTTTTAAATGCCTCCACAAAATTTCTGATTATTTTTTTCCCTTTCATGCTCAGCATTTGTGAACTGCATGGTCTGATGATATAAAAATTTTATCTATATTCATTTGTGCTGACCTACATAACTTGCTCATTGCCACATTTGTGCCAGTAAAATCTTTCTATCATTCCCACTCCTCTGTGTATTTCATTTCATGTGAATGAATATCACTCCAGGGGATTAGCACCCTGGGAGACTTTCTGAAAAACATGAGTATTACGGAGGAATCAAAAGACATTTGCATAGCTATTTGGCAAACGTGATAGTGGGAATCTGCTACATAACCTCTTTTCCCTTTATAAATAAATGTTAAATATTAGTTGTAACCTACAATTCTCAATCTAAGTATTTCACATCCTTCTAGCTTCTTGCTCAATTTCACAGAGCTCCTCAGACTTGATAAGTTTTCCACTGAGTAAACTAATTGAGCAGCAGGGAAATTTTTGCACATAAACAGGAAGATAAAGTACAACCTCAAAAGATGGGCCAATAATCATAGAATCATAGAATCATTAAGGTTGGAAATGACCTTCAAGATCACCAAGTCCAACTGTCTACTAAATATTGTCAGGAACACTAAACCATGTCCTGGAAACCTGGTACTTTTGCCAAAAGCATCATTCAGTCTGGAGTTTCTCCTGTGGAAAAAAAAAAAAAAACCAACTCATTTTCATTAATTCACAGCCTAAAATGTGATTCCTGACAAAACTCTGCCCAAGTGAGACCCCCATCCTGACAGTCAGTGACATGAGCAATGCCATATTCTGATGCATGACAGAAAATATATGAGGAATTAGCACTGCTTCTTCAGGCCTGTCCCCATGAGCTGGTGTTCTCACACCTGGATGCTTGAGGCTGTTACCCTATGACAGTCTCACTTCTCATGGGTATGATGGGTATTTAAACTGAACTGCTGGTGAGTGACAACTAAAATTAAGCAGGGCCTCTATGCCCTTAGTGACAAAGCATCCAGCGTGTCCATGGTGCTGTGCCACCCGAGCAAGGCCAACTCTAGGCACACACTGGAGCAGAGAAGGTCTTCAAGCAGGGGCAGCCAGGAAGAGCAGCAAGATCTATCACTCTGTTCCCTACTCCCTGCTCCTGGCTGCTGACAGAGCCCCAGACACCCACATCCTACACCGGTTCAAGCGCCAGCAGTCCCCAGAGGTGACCAATGGTACTGTCTAAGAGGCCACGTCCTCCTGGCACCAGCAGAAAAAGCAAGTCTGGTTCTGCAGGAATCTCTTCCCAGGTGTCTGTTTTAACTCAGATCATGTCTTTCTTGTAGGACAAGCAGACAGACTTTTGTCTGGCTCCAGCTTTTTATATCTGAGGTGACAAAGCCCTGCCTCGCTTCACTCCTCAGACTTTGAGCTTGCTATAGAGTTAGTTCAATTAGAGGAGGGAGTTTTTGCAAGCAAGGACAACACTCTAAAATTTTTGCATTAGGAAACCTATAGTTTAGGTGCATTTCTGAAAAACAACCTTAGGTGAAAAAAGGTAAGTCTCTGTTTGAACTTGAACGTATTCAAGCCTCTTTTATGGATGTGAAGACATCCTGAGTCATATGCATAATTATTGTCATTGCTTTTATTACTGCTTATCAATGTACTTATTTATTACTTTACAGTTTCCCACTTCAGTGGGGACTATTTTGCATTTAAAAGTACTTTTTACATTTAGAAAAGTCATAGGAAATAGCAGGAAAAATTGACGTGAAAAAGTTATACAACATCAGAAGACTGCTGTGTTAGCCATCAGGATCAATCTCAAAAGCCATCCCCAGGCTCAGACCCATGAGCAATCGACACCAAAGAAAACAGTGTCAGAAGCTCTGTTTAACTCAGGTTGTTAAATTCTGTTTAACTGGATTGACTGGTCACTCTCCCAGATCTTTTCCTAGTCCTATGGCCTTTGTTGTAGCTCACTCTTTTAAGGACTCCAGGCTTGTGAAATGGAAGCTCATCATTCAGTTTTTGTCCCTGAATTATTCCTTTTCTGCGTTTTACCTTTTATCTGTATTGTCCATAACAGAATCTGGAGAGAGAGACCAGACAGATTCCTGGAAGGACCTGCTGGCACATAAAACTACAAGAAATACAGATGAGGAAGGGTATCTCAAGCTGAGCCTTCTCAAACATTACAAGACTATTTGCAGTTGCAAAGAACTGGACTCAAACAGCCCACGCCATCCCTTCAGGCACCTTATTTCCATGACGTCCATGAGGAGAGTTAACCTCAAACCAGACCTCCAGTTTCACTGCAAGTCAGTGGATCTCAAACTCTTCTTGGCTGTTTAGCCTCTTAGACCTTTTTGAAAGTCCCACTAATGTTTATCTTCATTTTCAAGTTCCTCTGAAATGGAACAGAAAATCAGTGCTCTGTGATTAGACACTGTGGACAGGTACACTTCACTCATCAGACTAAATAAAGGCAGTAATTTGATTCATCCCTCAAGTTTCCAGGCTCCACATGTATTACACTCTGCTAATTTTCCTGAGTTTTTTCACAGCTTATATAGAGATAGAAATAGAAATTTCATCCACATCTGCGCCAATATTTTTATTTTGCCACTGATGACTTTTGTTTGATATAATGGATGCATGTCAGTAATAACAAAAATAACTGATCCGCAACAGCCCACGCACTGCCACAGTTTGTACAATACTTTGTTACCCTCTAACTCTATCACTTCAGAATCCCTCCCTCTCCCATCTGTCCTAAACAAGTGGGAGAGGCTTTTTGCCAGAAAAAAATGCTTTATTTTGAAGTACCTCTCTGGAGGATAGCATAACAACTCTGCCTTAAGAAAAATGTTGTTAGCCCATCCTGTGTGTCAGAAGGGAAGCTGCTGCTAATTATAACTAAGATCCTGCCAGTTATCTGAATTCACTGGTAATTCTCCTAAGATCCTGAAGAAAGTGAGCAAACACATTAACAGGAATGTGCCAGCAGCAAGTCGCTATAATTCCCTTCCCAGCTTTCTAAAATCTACTGCGGGCTTACAGCAGCCACAGCTTTGTGCTGCAGCCCACGAAACACCTGGGGCCAGCACAGGCGGCCTGATCCAGGCTAGCAGCTGTCTTGAAACAGGCACATCCATAGCAGGCGAGCAGTGCGATAACTGACAATTTTTTTGACATATCTGGAGCATACTGGAGATTTGGACAACAGAGGGAAAAATCTGTCACTCAGGCTCCTTTACCTGAGGAGCTAAGTGGAAAAAAACCAAACCCTTCCTAGTCTTACTCACTTAAGTAAAAGAGGGTGTGAATTAAAGGGTCACACTGGCATCCATGAGGGTTTCAGTATAGCCAGTTATACTGTGCTCTTTGTAGGATCCAAAAGGACAGAAATCTTTCTGCTGAGACACCTTGGTACAGTTAGTGTTTTTGCAGAGCCAAGTCTTCCCCAAGGACCATTTCTGAAAGCCTGGGCACACAGGGTAGGCATGTAAATGAGAAAGGACTGTGTGACATGAAATAATGACCATATTCATTACCAGTACCCTCTCATACCTCTCTGGGAGTGTAAATGGGCCTTCATGGGAGTGAGAGTGTAAAACACACCCACCTGAAGGCTCCTGCACTTGCTGAAGGAGCACAAGGGGGTATAAGTGAAAAAAACAACCCAGTCTAGCACTCAGCAAGGAGGGCAGATTAAGTACCTTCCTTCTTCAAAGCTTTTTATCATTATTCATGAATGACAACAGATGCAGTAGGTGATTTGTATTTTTTTCCAAAATAAACAGCTATGCCTTTTCAGCAAAGGTTTGAACGACCAGATTCCTCAATCCCTATGCGACCATGGAACCTTGCTGACAGGTACTGGAACACAGCAGCTCTCTTACCCTGTCCATGGTTTCATACAATTCACATTCCTGCATAGAAGGCAAGAGAATTAGGGGAGGAGGGAAAGAGCAGCAAAGATTAACAGACAGTGAAGAATGCAGTAGATTCAGTAAAAGCCTAATGAGAGAATCCCATGGTAACCGTCAGGCTTTGGCTTTTGTGCACAGCTATCTGCAGAAATGCCACTGGCATATGTGTGGTTTGCTGCTGACACATTTTGTGTGAAGGTCTGGATTACTCCCAGGCTTGGCAACATGACATAAAGCTAGGGGCATGGCATGTGTGTGTGACCATAGTACATGTACTCTGGTGTCATGGAGAAGATGATTACAAGGTATACCTTGTGACATGTGACAGGACCAGAGGGAATGGGTGCAAGCTGCGCCAGGGGAGGTTTAGGATGAATATTAGGAAACATTTCTTCACTGAAAGGGTTATCAAACATTGGAATGGGCTGCCCAGGGCAGTGGTGGAGTCACCATCCCCGGAGACATTTAAATGGCGTGTGGACCTGGTGCTCAGGGACATGGTTTAGTAGTGAGCTTGCAGTGTTGGGTAGAAGGTTGGACTAGATGATCTTGAAGGTCTTTTCCAACCAAAGGCATTCTGTGCATCACGTGGTATGTACAGGAGCCACAGCATGGAACGAATGTGCAGCTAAAACAGAAGACAGTGAGCTTAAACTGCTTTTAAAACAGAAGGATTTTTTTTTTCTTTTTCAAAGAAGGCTTGTCAACTTTTGTAGTATCAAGATTTTAAAAAAAAATTACTTCAGAATCCTCCAACATTTTTACTGCCTATATAGTATTTTATTTTTTCAAGTAGCAGATACCAGTTAATATCAGGTTCCAGCTCCTTTAGTAGTCATCTGGACTAAGGGTCCAGAGCCTTTTCTCTTATTTTCTCATCTTGAACAGTACAACTTCACACTAACTTCCATCCAGATTGGTACTAATCTTTAGGCTTTGGTCTTAGCTGCACTGAAAAGAATGGAAATCAACAGTATTGCATCAGAACAAATTGTCAACCCATGCAATGACAGGCTCAGAACAAAGGTCAGCTTCCAAATCCCCCCCTTTTTTTCCAAATCTGCCAGCTCTGAGAGCCGACAGTCTCACTGTCCTTCCTACTGCACTGGCTCCTGGGAACAGTGATCTAGGACCAGGCTAGCCTGAAATAAATGTAACAGGCTTTCAAATTAATAAAGATTTAAAAAACATTCTGTTATCAGCAACTCAGGCTTGGCACATGCTGACAGCATCCAGGAAACACTATTTGGGGGTTGCTTACTAGGCCTCTCTTGACAAAGTAGCATTATAGAAACTGAACATCACGAATTACTAAATACAACTGCATTCTGTTGCACTGCCACAAATAAGAAATGTGCAGATGTCAGCCCTCACTCTGCTACAGATGAATGGTGAATACAGGGTGGGGGAAGGAGTTAGAGTCTCACTTGAGAAGGTGGCAGTCTAGGGTGCCCTGTTGCTTAAGGAATTTGCTCTCTTTACACATCCATGATGGGTTTGCAGGTTTGAGTCACACCAGTGAGTCATGCTGTCAGCCAAGAGTAACATTAGATGCCACAGTCAGTACAATGCTCCGGTCTTAGGCCATCTCCACATCTCCCTGCTGCTTGCTCCTTGCCTTTGGCTGGTAGCAATGGATATTTCCAGCCACCAGCTTGGCAGCCTGTGTTACCAGTTGGCTACTGGTTAGTAGAATAATGCTCTGGATATAACTGCACCTTCCAGGGATCTTTCCCGACCTGAAGAGTAAAATGTTTAATATTTATCAGGCCAGATGTAAATAGCTCCTGAAATGAAAGAAAACATAAAGTTAAGGAGGAGATACTCACTCTAGAAAAGATGTAAAAAAGTCAGGGAACCTTATTTTGGCTTCTGAAGTGAGTACAAGGAAATGAAATGACAGCACGCGTTAAAACAGCTTCATGTGCTGGCTGAGTCTTGGGCTGTGTTGTACAATTTGCTCAGCTAGCAAAGCTGACATGACAGTTCCACACTCATCAGAATTAGGGCCTAATTCCTTAGACAGACCACCTCTCTTGGGTATTGTCTTTCCAAATAAACCCCTAAGCTGATGTAAAAAATCTGCTGCTGTATCTTCTTATTTGCAAAGGATCCCTTGGACTGGAAATGCACCCCTTCCTTCATCCCATCACTTGTAATTTTGCTACTTAATTGAAAATTGTGATACCAGCTCTGAAGTTTGCTGTTAATGAAATGATGTCTGTCACAACGCAAACCTCTTAATATGTTAAGTAACTTCAGAAACCCAATGAGAAACAGCCCTGGGCTTTTGGTGTCCCTGCTTAGTTGGGGTTTGGACTACCCCAACTCCAGAGGTGACTTCTTACCTCAGCCATTCTGTCATTCAGGAAAACATGTCATCCTGCTGGGCAGCAGCAGGCATCCAGTAAACAGAACTTTTCATATAAGACTAGCATGGCCCTTCTTACAGCTCCAGGCTCTATATATTTCTCTGATACAGAAGTTTAAGCATACAAATATTATAAAACATGCTATGCCAGAAACACTACTTGTGGAAGATGTAAATCAGAATGCAGCTCAGTACCTGCCTTGAATGCACAAATGGTGATGGGCATACTCTTTAAGGCAGTAAAATGTTTGGAAGAGGCAATACCCCTGGGCTTGTCTGTGAGATTTGAAGGACCTTATCACAGTGAGTTGTTAGATCTTGACCTCCTGTGTAGTTTGGATTCTCCTACACATCCCAAGGAGGTGGCTGGTGTCGTTCTACTTCTTTCATAAGAAGGGTACCAGAAGGTCATCAACAGCTAAACAAGTAGGCAAGTGTTAGAAAGGACATGTGTGCATGCATGGCAGAGGAAGATTCTTAAAGAGGAAGGAGCTTTTAGGGCAGACAGAGAACCAGGTGAGTACATTTCATATCAAGAGAGCCTGGGCAGGTTTTACACTATCAAACCATGAGTTGTTTCACTGCTTACCTAGATGCAGGTGGACACAGTTGATGTGACAGCAAAATTCACTCCTTCCATGGGTAACACAAGTCCAGTCATGGGACACTGCATTTAGGAAGCTTTCTGTGTAGAGTAAATCTCTTATGTTGTAAGTAAATGCATCTTTGGAGTCTCTGAGAAAAAACACTTTCCTAGAGAAGATGAAGCTCAAGGAAACCATCAGATCTGAATCAGAGTGTTGTGGGTTAGTCCCAGCTGGGTGATGAGCACCACTCGTGGTTGTTTGCTCACTCATACACACAAATGTCCCTGTCTCCTCCCAGTGGGAAGGGAAGGAGAATAGGGAGAAAAAGGCAGAACCCCATGGGTTGAGATAAGGAGAATGTAAGAGAAAAATGCAAGAGAAGAAACAACGGTAATAACAATAGTAGAAATTAAACTATATATAAAATGAGAGACATAAAACTCACCTACTGCCCAGCACAGACATCTGAGCCAGAGACCACCACCTACCTGGCCTACCGCCTGCCTTTATATAGAAGATATGACGTCAGTATGTATTGAATATCTCATTGGTTGGTTCAGCTGTCTATCCTGACTCTGGCCCCCTCCCAGCTTCTGTTGAAAATTAACCTTATCCTGACTGAATGCAGAACACAGGATTAGGATACTAAGAATTAATGTGGTTAAGCCATGGAGGGGACACATCTCAGCAGGTGCTGTTGTGGTCCCTCTAACTTTAAGTTTGGATTTTCTCCCACATATATTTCAAGGTCTGTTCTGCACATTCCTGTATACTGGCAGTAGGTCAGCCATGGAGTGTGTAGGCTGTCAGCTGTGTTGCCTGCTTTCTCCCAGAGCTGGGTGGCTTTCTGGAAATCATCTTCCACATGTCACAAGGCTTGTGTGGTCACCACCCGCCATGCTTATAATGATACAAGTATCTCCTATGCATCTACAATTTCACCCAGAGATGAACCCCTTCTTTGGCTCACTAACACCCAGCCCAGAGTGTTTAATTATTTCACTGCAGTGACACTGGCCCTTATAATCCTGTTTTGGAAGGGATTTTGTATACTGGCATTTTTATCATGAATAGGGTTTCTCTTTGTTTTCCCTCTGTCCATTCAGCTGTTTTATTTCACCCCGATGAAAGATTTTGGAAAGGAAAAAGCACACTTTTCACAAAGCTTTACACTTTGTGCTTGCTAAAGCCTGTGAACATGAAATGTTTGACTGCAGAGGTGCATTTTAGCGGCTTAATAGACATTGTGGTAGCACCTTTTGATCACCTTGAATAGTATCAGAATCTGCTTGCTGATTTATGTGCACTTCAGCTGGCCCTTGGGACAGTGGGCAGCACCAGTGGCTGGCTCTGCTTCTGCTCCTCTGTGCGTGTGCCTGCATGTAAATGAAACGTTAGTGCTTCAAACTTTTCATACATGCCCTGTGGTTCATTGTGTGACTTAAGGTTGTTATTGCTGCTTTTGCTGTGAACATGGCCTTCGAGTCACCCAGTCCAGAGATGGGTGGTCTATTGTCTATTGGAGCTACTTAGAAATATTTTTGTCATAGTAATCTAAACTCTGGTTAAGGATGTCCTCTAGAACAGTTATCCATTGCTCCTGGGCTCTCTAAGGTACACTGTCTGTTAGTATAAAAGCCTCTGCTTCAGCCTCTAGTAGTTTCCATAGTGAAAGTATCTATTTATCCATTAACACAGATTAGTTTATTCTAATGTTTCAGATGTTGTTATACACATTTCATTGCCCTGTGAAGGAAAAAGATACAAATGATCAGCATGTCCTAACCATGTCTAGTCTTCATACACATTTGGGACCGGTGAAGTATGTTTGATCCTCAGATTTCCTATAACATTGCTGTCAGATCCATAAATCTTTTCAGATGCCTGGAAGGAGTTTTCTTCTGTGTCGCTTTCTTTCTTTTCATTTTTCAGGTTAACTTTGGGTTTTTACACTCCAGAAGTCCTGATAGGCCAGGAGAACTTGCTTTTGGGCAAGCAACCCTGACCTACTCTTTTAAAAGATTCATCACATTCATGCTGTCTATTTTTCCTCAGAATTTCTACTCTGTTTTTTTTTTTGCAGACACTAGTACATGTTGCTGCAGAAGTTTTTCTTCTGGGCTTGTATTTCACTTTGAAGTCATGTCTTTGTAGGTTTATGATCATGTGTGAAGTCTAGATGGCGCAGAAGCTTAAGATTTGTCAAGAATACCCCCTAAGGTTTGTGATCTATTTCAGCTATAATGCACAGTATGTACTGACATCCAGTGACAGTGGTAAATTCTTTTCAGTTTGACTATAATTTTCCTGTGATAGTTCTACACTCTCAAGCCTTCTGCACCCAAAGAGTCTCCTGCAAAATACTGCTTTGTCCACTGTTTATGGCATATCTACCTTCTCAGTGTTGTGATCTGATTTCTAAGAACATATCCTGGAACACATCCGCTGACTTTGTTGCTACCATTTATTGTTGTCATTTATTGTGGTTTAAAAATGATACAGCCCCTGTACTCTCAAAGTTCTCATCAAATTTTCCCAATAAGATGTGCTTTTTGTTTTTTATTTTGGGCTACATAGCAACGATCTGTATTAATCTGTGCTGAGTAAACGATGGTGATTATTATGGATTATGACTTTTCCACCAAGAAGCTGAAGACTTGAAAATGCTTTATTGTTTTCACTTTGTTTGAACAGGTCCAGAGGTGTTTTTTCCAAAGTTTGATCAAAGTAACTCACCCAACACCAATTTTTGTTTTGCTATGATTCAGTTTTAGATGGCACTCCATTTTATGAGTCGTGCTATTAGGTTTTTGTTGAGTATCTCTATATACTAGCTTGTCAACTGCAAGGACTCCTACTCCATCTAATATTTCACTACTTTTTCTGGACTTGTGGAGATGCTATATGGTCATACCAGAACACATATTCTGGAAGAGTTCTCTTCTCGACAGACAAGTGTACTTCAACTTCTTCTTTGTCCAGTCTGACACAGTGTCCAGCAGTAGATTTTAATTGTGGAAGAGAGCCTATAAGTGATGTCCTCTAGGGTTGTAAGACTGTAGCTGAGTGGTAGAGAGGAAAAAAAGACTTGCCCCAAGGGTTGTATCCCATGTGATCACATAGTCTATCAGAAAAAGGGAGAAGAGTGAGAGCTCAAGCTCAGCAGAGACAGTCTCCTAAGTTTTGATATTTGATTTTGGTAACCACAGAAGGCTCATGCTCACTTATCTCATGCTAGTGTTGGCAATCTCAACTGCTGAGGTTTCCCTCTTTTTCAGTTATGCTCAGCCACGTGTTGTTTGTGCCCTGTCACTAATGGCAGTCATATATATGGCGTGTCATATGCATTTGGAAACAGCTGAATCCTTGGAGCCTGGCATGCATCAGATATTCTTTAAACGCACCAAGAAAAGCTTCTTCAATCTTTTCTGTTGGAAGATGAGTTCATAGGCATTCCATAGACTATAAAATTGATATC
>JAAGNO010013753.1:8372-21918 GCA_033439905.1 Ceryle rudis | reverse complement strand
AACGATGAGATAAAAAAAAACACCAACACAAAAACAAAAAAAAAAACAAAAAAAAAAAAAAAACCCCCCCCCAAAAAAAAAAAAAAAAAAAAAAAAAAAAAGAGCATGGTCATCTCAAAACTGCAAATACAGAGTCCTGAGCCATTTCTTGGTTGCTTGCTTTTTTTGTTGTTGCTATTTTGTTTTAACATAAAATACTGTATTTTTGGCATTAATTGCTAACATAAAAAATATAAGGGTGGTAGCCTTACTAAGAACCAGAGAAACCTAATCTAGTAATTTAGTCACAGAATATGCTTTGGTTACACTGGTACTAAAAAGGTAGATCAGGCCACGGTCCTCTAATTTTCTCAGTTTATAATTTAGCCATGGTGGGAAATTGGTGCAGCTCATAAAAGCTTCATACAACATGTTATTAAAGCTGTGGAATTTACCACCTCGATGATAACAAGTCTCATGGATTCATCAAGCAGTGGAAAGAAAATCTATCCAGGTAGTCAGAGACAAACATGTTGCTTCTATCTTGGAAAGTACTTATTCCACAGTTGGAAATTGGGGGGATTGTTTGGAGAAATATGTTCATATGCTGTTTGTGTCTTTAAAGTCCTGCTTTCTTTTCTTATTATCCATTACCAGCTACTATTAGGGATGGGTTACTGTGATAGATATGTTTCTTCTTACGTTACTCAGATAATTTTTTTTTCTTTACTCATCCAGATAGAAACTGAAAATAATTTATTTCAAATCAAAAGAACAAAATTATATTTGTATCCCTATATTATTATTTATATTTAATCAGTCCTACAGTCAAGATATTACTGGTTTAGATACTGATCTTTAATAAGGGTAATATTTTGAGATTTTATAGAGAAATGAGACTTTACATTACTTAAGGATTTAAAGGCCTTATGAACAGAAATGCTTTTTCTGAAACCAGTCAAGAGCAAACTTGCACTACAGATGTAACAAACAGTTATTAGGTGATAGTAAATAAAATTATATGCTCTCTGCTGCTTATATGTTGGCAGATCAGATTGTAAATTACTTTATAAAAGAATACATCAATAACATTTTTTTTACAAAAACAGTGGTCATAACAGTCTCTTTAGTGGATATTATGCAATAAAGAGATGCTATTTTTATATGAGTGGATGAACATAAGCTTGCAAGCAGCTCTGATCACAGCTGACTATATATCTATGGTCTTTTAATGCCCTCATGCTGTCATTGCTGTTATTACTGGCACTGCTTCTTTACAATTCCCCAGAATTACTATAATAATCATTCATGCTTAGTATTCCTAGAGATATTTGTTAAGTGTGCAACACAAATTACTTTATATCCAGGCTTTTTATATCTACAGTGTTTTGAAAGGGCTTAGAGAGTCTCTTAATGGACTTTATGATCATGTCATACTGGGCAAATGCTAGACAAATATTATTTTGGATGTATCTTTTATATTTATTAAGAGGAGATTACATTCCATATAAAGGTTGATGCTTATCTCAGTCTGACAGATTTGTTTCAGAGTTCTCTGGAGAAAAGAGGATGGCACTAGCAATGTCTGAATAAATTTACAAAAAGTATTTTTTTTATATTGGTTTTGTTGAGGGGAATTTTTCTGAGATGAATGCAATGCATTGCAAACCACTTTACCACAAGTGGAATAACATCAGCACTCTCTTTTCAGATGCCCGAGACCAGAGATATTTAAACATCAAATCATGAAATTATTCTTTCAGTGTTAATAATTTTTATTTCTACTGCACTTCTTTGCTATAGTAAGAGGCAATATTATCAGAAGAGAATATTACATAAAGAAATAGCTATCTGACACATGAAATAAATACTTTTTGTCTAATCTGGCACAGCCAGGAAAAAAAAAAACAAAACCAAAAACCAAACCCACAGTGACTTTTTGGTATCAGAGGTCCTTATACTACCATCCTGCTATAGTTATTTCACTTTGGTATTGCAGAATTAATCTGTCATGGACTGTACGAGATGTAAAAAAAATCCCAAACATATTTTTATTGCTTAATTAGAGTTCAGTCTTCAGATCTCATTGCTGTTGTGGACAGTCATTCCTCATTAAATTAAGCATGCTGATTTCAGCAGAATTACCTGCATAAGGAGGCATGATGGAGAACAGGTTAAACACTGTATGCTGGATTTTAAATGCTGATGTAGGGGAATCAAATTTCCCTCTTTCACTGACTTTCAGACAAATGTCTATGTTTCTTTTCCCATCAAGAGCCTTCAACTTGAATCTAGGATCTTTCAGTTATGCAAGGAAGCCCTTCATATTTCAAGGGGATATACAGAAGTGCACGCACACATATATTTATATAAAAGTATTACTATATCTATGCTATTACTATATCTATGCAAGTGCATTCATCTCTGTATGTAGGAAAGTCTGTTATTTATCTGGCAAAGTCAAGTATAAAAAAAAACCAAAAAACAAAAAATCAGTTTATTGTTTACTTTGTAACCAGGGTCATTCTAGTAAAAAGTCAGACTGGGTTTATCTTTGGGTATTTGCAATTCTGACCAAAATCAATTCAGAATAACACAACTGAAATTAAAAAATAAAGATGTTTGCATCCCAGTAAATCAGAACATACACAGTTTCTTAAAGCAAGTGTTTTTCAATTTAACCTTTCAAACCATAAGACCCTGTCCCTCTAGTGCTAAAATGCTAGTAAGCTTAGCATTACTACACTATGTTAAACTGTTTTGGTTTGGATTAGAATCATAGAATCATAGGGTCATAGAATCAAATAATCATTTTGGTTGAAAGAGACCTTCAAGAACATCAAGTCCAACCATTAAATGAGCACTGCCAGGTCACCAATAAACCATGTCCCTCAGCATCACAGATACACATCTTTTAAATATTTCCAGGGATGATGGCTGTACAACTTCCCTAGGCAGCCCGCTCCATTGTTTTACAGCCCTTTCAGTGAAAAAATTTTTCCAATACCCAATTTAAACCTCCCATAGTGCACCTTGAGGATATTTCCTCTTGTCCTGTCACTTGTAACTTCAGAAAACAGACTGACCCCCACCTCGCTACAACCTCCTTTCAGGTAGCTGTAGAGAATTATAAGGTCTCCACTCTGACTCCTTTTCTCCAGAGTGAACAACCTCAGTTGTCTCAGCTGTTCCTCATAAGACCTGTTCTCTAGACCCTTTACCAGCCCTTCTTTGGCCATGCTCCAGCACCTTAATATCCTTCTTGCAGTGAGGGGCCTAAAACTGAACACAGTATTCAAGGTGTGGCCTCATCCATGATGACTAAAGGAGGATGAATATTTCCCTAGTCCTGCTGGACTCGCTCTTTGTAATACAAGCCAGGATGCTGTAGCGCTTACCTGAGCACACTATGGACTTATATTCAACTATCAACCAGCATCCCAGGTCCTTTTCTGTCGAGCTGCTTTCCAGACACTTCCAGAGGCCTGTGGTGTTGCATGGGGTTGTTGTTACCAAAGTGTAGGACCCAGCACTTGGCCTTGTTGAAGCTCATACCGCTGGCCTTGGCCCATCAATCCAACCTGTCCATATCCCTCTGCAGAGCCCCCCTACCTTTAAGCAGCTAACATTCCCACTCAATTTGATGTTGTCTGCAAACTTACTGAAGGTGCCTTTGATCCCCTCATTCAGATCATTAATAAAAGTATTAAAGAGAACTGACCTCAGTACTGAACCCTGGGGAGCACCACTTGTGACAGTCCACGAACTGGATTTATTCTATTCACCACAACTCTCTGGGCCCAGCTATCCAGACAGTTTTTATCCAGCAAAGAGTGCACCCATGCAAGGCAAAAGCAGCCAGTTTCTCCCAAAGAATGCTGTGGGAAGCAGTGTCAAAGGCTTTCCTAAAATCTAGGTAGACAACATCCACAGCCTCTCCCTCATCCACTAGCCAGGTCACCTTGCCATAGAAGATCAGTTTAGTCAAGCAGGACCTGCCTTTCATAAAGCCATGCTGACTGGGCCTGATAACCTGGTTGTCCTGTGTGCCATATGGTGGCATTCAAGGTGATTTGCTTCATAACCTTCCCAGGCGCCGTCAGACTGACAGGCCTGTAGCTTGCCGGATCCTCCTTATGATCCTCCTTGTAGATGGATGTCACATTTGCTAACCTCCAGAAGCAGCAGGCTTCCATAAGAAGTGGATCTGGTCTGCATATCAGGCCTTCTGTTCCCTTCAGAAGAGAGTCTTCTATGAGAATTACCCATCTTTTTGTTTTTCTTTGTAGAAGCAGTTACGATGCAAGGCATATGCTTGTTGATGCTTCCTACATGAACTATCATCCTCATTATGATTAGGTTCCACTTGCAGGGTCTCATACCTGTTACACAAGGGCACCTGGGAAATTTGGGTTGTTGCTAAGGGGATGTGCCTGCTGTGATGGGGAGGAACTTGTTGCCATTGCCCATTCTTCCAGTCATTAACTCATCTGTGCAGGTCAAAAGGGGCTCAGACAACTGAAAGAGTCACATCTTCTGAACACGTAAAATTCTAAAAACAAGCCTTCTTCATTATTTATACCAAAAATACATGTTCATGTTTTGTTTTAAGAAGGATCTTAGGAACATCTTTAAGCTTAGGTGGCATCCAAATTATCTTGACAAAACTCCTCTATCAGGTATATATGTTAGTTGAGTTTTGGGTTAAGCCAGCAGAAAAAAAAATTAGGCTCACTTCTCACCATGATTTTAAGAATTAGGTATAGTTACAGTGTGAATGAGCCTAATTAGCATCATCCATGTGGTGATATCAGATAATAAATGTCAGTTATAGAGTCTATCCTAAAAGCATCTACCTAATTTATTGGCATTATCTATCAGTCATGAGTTCAACAGTGCAGTCATGTTCTTTTTAGATTTTTAAGGTAGCATTATACATACATGGACATAGATCATTTCAGAATTATTTAGTCTACTCATTGGTACATAAATCTAGGGACACAATGGACTTTGCCTACAGATCTCAACCCCTACCAAACTGACTGGATATTTAACAGGCTTGATCAATCTCTGTGCCTTTCAGCATGGATTTGACTATATCATAGTTGCTCATGGTAATATCATGATAGATTAGCTCTAGATTTGATAGAAGGTATAGCCTTTGGGGTAAATTAGAATTACAAAGCCAAATTGTGCCATTTATAGTAGAGATACATAAAGACATATATGATTGCCATTTTCAGTTTAATTCACTAAATATTCCCTACACATATTCCATCAATTATTTTTACCTGATTTAATCTTCTGCAAGTTTATTCACTTGTCATTTCTCCGAAAATCCATGGTGGAAAACAATATCCAAAACTTAAAAAGACATCTATGCAGAATAACTCACCCTCTTGCCTTTCTCACTGTTGCTAATAAGTGTCTTCCTCTGAGTTAGTCATTTCAGTCTTTCATTATAGTCAATGAAGGCAACAAGTACTTTCAGAGAAGACCTGCCCAAATCAAAAGCCTGCCAAAAGGAAATAAAGGTCTCCATTCAATTGTCCATATACCTGTATCCAGTGTTTATTGAAACATCCTAGAATATCCTTACAGTTTGAAAGATATTACATTGAGTGTTTGAAACAAAATTGGGAGTGCTATGTCCAGATCTGGACTCCTGAGTACAAGAAAGACTTAATACTTGTTAATTTTTAATACATAAAAAATAAACAAAAAAAATCAGTCAAAAAAGTGACACCTTGTCTTTTTCCTTTCCCACAAGACACTTCTTACAGCTTTAACAGTGCAAATTACCACTTGAAATCAGAAAGAAAATGAGCCTATTCAGTAAGAAAAAGACTATTTAATTTACCCTGTGTTTTATTTGGTAGTAGTCTTAGATCCATCTATCAGATAAAGCTCCAAGTGTAAATGAGACATTAACTGGTTTATGAATACATGAGGGATTTAAGCATTAGTTCTGTAGTTCTGATAGGCTTCAATAGTTTTGTGGAAAAATTTAGATAATTTTATAACTTCATCTGTAGAAACACAGATGAACAGTTTCCCAATGAACTAGAGTCCAGCTTGTAGAAGTTTTTTGAATATCAGTAGTACCTAAATGTTGAATGCAGATGCTTAATTTGGTGTGTAGGTTTCTGTGTTCTTTTGCTGATGCTGTTACCGGATTTACAAAGTTGTCCTGGATTACAGGCACCAAAGTTTTGTTTTCAAGACTGTTTTGTTTTGTTTTCTAAACTAATACAACCTTTTAGGATCTTTCTGTCAAAATGTCAGCAAAACAGTACTCCATTTTCATACTACTGTCTTTCAGTTTTGGACTTTATTACAATAAATTGAGATATCTGAGTACATAAGCCTTGATTTTACTGTAAAATGCTAATAGGTTAACAGTCGGCTTACAATTTCTCCTGATGTACAAACAAAACCTGAATTAAACCTTGAATGCATGTGGTATTTGTTTTATAATTAAACTTGTCAAGAATTGGAATTAGAAGGAAAATCTCAATAGAGAGATAGCCAGAAGATGTGTTTGAGATCCTCTTAAGAACCTCTGAGCAAATGTATTTGGTTTACACGGCAAGGTTTTGGTAATGAGGGGCTACAGGGGTGTCTTCTGTGAGAAGATGCCAGGAGCTTCCAGTAGAGTACTAGTTGGCACCAAGACAGACCTGTCACTGGCCAAAGCTGAGCTAATCTGCACCAGTGGTAAATACTTTGTGAAAACATACTCAAGAAGGAGAAAAAATGTTGCAAAACAGCAGCTAGGAGAGACAAGTGAGAATATGTGAGAAAAACAACTCTGCAGACACCAAGGAGAGTGGAGAAGGAGGGGGAGGAGGTGCTTCAGGTGCTGGAGCAGAAATTCCCTTACAGCCCATGGTGGAGACTATAATGAAGCAGGCTGTGTCCCTGCAGCTTGAGCAGGGACATGGTAGAGCAGCTATCCACCTGTGGCCTGTGAAGAACCCCATGCTGGAGCACGTGGAGGTTCCCTGAAGGAAGCTGTGACCCCAAGGAAAGCCTACACCAGAGCTGGCTCCTGGCAGAATCTTTGACTCCATCGAGGGAAGCCCATGCAGGAGTAGTTCTTCTGGCAGGATCTGTGGCCCCACAGGGGACCCATGCTGAAGCAGTCTGCTCCTGAAGGACTACACCCTATGAAAAGGATCCATGCCAGAGCAGTCTGTGAAGAACTGCAGTCCTTGAGAAGGGCCCAGACTGAAGACATTTGTGAAAGACTGTATCTTGTGGTTGGACCCTACCATGGTGCAAGGGGAAAGTATGAAGAAGACAGAGACAGCATGTGATGTGATGAACTGACCTCAACCCCCATTCCCAGTCTTCCTGCACTGTTCAGGGGAAGAAGGTAGAGAAATTCAGAGTGAACTTGAGTCCAGGAAGAAGAAATCATTTCTTATTATGCTACTCTGATTTGATTGGCAATAAATTCAATTTATTTACCCAAGTCAAGTCTGTTTTGCCCATGACGGTAATTGGTGAGTGATCTCTCTGTCCTTATCTTAACCCACAAGCTTTTCATTCTCTCCCTTGTCCAGCTGAGAAGGGGGAGTGACAGAGCAGCTTGGTGAGCACCTGGTGGCCAGCCAAGCTTAACCCACAACAGAAAACTAAGACATGTTTAGGCTACATGTTGAGTGTAACCTGTCTTATTGCAGAAAGTATTGTTGCGTTTGAAGTATTTTATCCTGTATATAAATTATGTCCGGAAAGCCCAAAGAACATTGGTCTTTTAAAAATTCAGATTAAGTCCAATTGAGGACCAGTTCAATTCTCTGGAGAAATGTCAAAATGTTATATCAGATTGACCAGACATTTTTAATGCTTTTCAGGAAATAGTCTCAGTATATGAAAAAGGATTTTTTAGCAGATATGAAACTATTTTATCTATGCTTTGAGCAGATACAGCGTAATCTGCTCATACTTTCAGTAGACTAGGAGCTGCTGAGTGAACACAGTAACCACATCCTTGAGCATGAGCCAGTGGCATTGAAGGTGAGCCGCCACAGACTTGTGAGCCACAAGTGAAGAATACGAAGTGAGATTTGGATAGATACATTAACATGGGTTCTAGTTGGTTTAAACCGTGAAAAGCCATACTATGGAAACATATCTTAAAATTTTAGACGATTAACCTCTTTCATTAGTTTTTCTGCTACACAGGAGGAAGTCTTCTGTATCTGGACTGATGTGAAATCAGTTTACCTTTTTGTTTGGTTGGTTGGTTGGTTTGGGTTTGGTTGTTCTTTGGTTTGTTGGTTTGGGGTTTTTTTCCAGAATTTGGAGTTAATAAAACATAAGGAAAACTGTAAGCATGTGATTAGAGAACATATACCGTTCCTCACATCCTACAGATTATAATATTGTGCACAGATTTCCATGAAGAAATGGAGCAACGAATGAGGAATACTGTTAAGATTTTAAGGTCAGGCTGATTATGGACAAGACATCAAAAGCTAAACTTCAGTTCTGTTCATTGTACTTGTGTTAAATTTTGTTCCATTTTTAAGAACCTGAAAAATATTCAATGTGATATGCTTACTGTAGAAGTATGCTTACTGTATGTTAAATACATATTTTGCATGCTCTTTTCAGGAAGCATAGAGTAAGTTACAATGTCTTCTTGCACACTGTTTTCAGAACTGCATTATTTTTCTTGTTCCACAAGACTTTCAAAAGCAAACCATTCTTAAGAAAATTGGTTGAATTGTTCTAATGTTCTGAACAGTAAAAGCCTCTCTTGTCAGATAAAAGATACTACGGAAGTTCAGGATACATTTTTTTTTCTATAATTCACGTAATTAAGCATGTATTTATCTATGCATCTTATTGCCATTCAAATGTCAAAAAAGCAATTTTTTTCCCCAGTTAGCATTACCATTTTAAAATTTAATTTGATTATGGAAACTCATAAAAATATTATTCATAGACAGACAGATTTGGACCATCTTTTTGATTTTAAAATTATAGTCATCCATGCCATCAACAGATAAAAAGCCTCTAGATATCTCTTGGAAGTTCTGTGTAACTGTAAGCCTAGCTGACATTTGACAGATTCTCTGTCAGATTTCAATGTTTTATCTTTCCCCTCTGAGGTTATTTTTAAAGTGTGACTAGAAACTAGAACTAGAAACTAGAAAGCTTATTTGTTATTGGCACAGTGCCACAACGACATATGGAAATGTGAAACATATTGCAATATTCCACAAATGTGAAGCAATTATTAGACGAAATCTTATTACACATATGATTTAGCAATGTTCTACTTTTCACAATATAAGAAACCATTTTAGGTCTATATAAAAAAAAAACCCAAACAACTACTAATTATCTAAACTAATTACTGTATGAAAATGAAATCTTATTACAAGTTTGAATATTATCTCTATTGAGATTTCCATGAATATAGTATGTATACATGCATAAATTTACTTAAAACCCATCTATCCATTTGTCTACCTCCCTAGGCTGTGTTACCTTGAAGACATTAAAACTAATTAGATAACTTTCTGTATAGTTTGAGAGTTTCTCAGGCATCTTTGGAAATTCTTATTCTAAGGTGATAGACACCTTTCCTCTATTTGACAGTCCATTATATTGAAGATTTTGGTAGATAAGTCTAGCTAATTTGTCAGAGTGGTAACAAATCATAATACTCATCTGAACTTTGAAAGACAAGTTGTTAAACTATGTAAAAATCTGCTGCATAAAATTCCCTAGCTATCATGCCTCTCAGCATTCTCCACCTGGCTATTCTTGTAAAAGCCACCTCATTGCATAGACCAGTATGCTGGAGAGGTGAGATAGGACTCACTGACTACACACAACAGGGTATTGGGTGCAAGTGCCTGGGTACTGGGAGAGCAGAGTGGGGCTGCTGGGGTGGCCTCTGTGAGGAGAGGCCAAGACTGATCATGCCACACACAGACAATGGATCCACTGCAGGACACAGCTTAGCCCAGCAGATGAGATGGTGGCACCTCAGGGCAAACACTGCAGGGAAGCGAGAAGTAAACTGATGGAGATGTGAGCAGCTGAAAGGAGCTGGGAATGAAGCTAAGCCCACGAAATGGTGGGTGCAAAGGTGTTGTTTTAATTTTTTGTCTTTTTTTCTCACTACTCAGATCTATTTTATTTTGCAATTAATTAAATTCATTTTCCTCCAGTTAAGTCTGTTTTGCCCATGACAGCAACAGGTAAGTGATCTCCCTCGTTTTATCTCAACCCACAAGCTTTTCATCTTATTTTCTTCCCTCACCCTGTTGACAAGCGAAAGAGTGGGTGGGCATCCAGCCATTAGCCAGGGTTAACCCTCCATGACCAGTGGAACAAATATCTACACTTAAACCAGTGATTTTAGTCTCCATTCTGAGAGGAGACAATGAGGCACTTGTAGGGTATTGAGATGTGTTTCACCTTATCATGGGTCAGATAGATTGTTTTTTTAAATGTGCCTTTTTTGGTTTTGTTGACTGTAAAAGAAATCTGAGGTTGAATAGCTCTGATTTTAGTTGCAGACTCTTCCATGAGAAGTGTGGAGCCTTGCTGCCTTATGGAGTATGGATTCATTAATTGCTCCCACATTATACTTCCATATCAAAGCCACATTACATTATTTGCAACAAGGCCGTGTAGCCACAAGTGCTGTTGGGCAAGTAAGCAAGAGCAGCCAAGGCTGACGACTATAGGCTATGACTGGTTTCAGCTCAATGTCAAGTCCCAGACTTCAGTACCATGTGTCAGAGTCCTGGGCCCTATGCTGGGTGCTCAGCTTCTTGTGCTCAAGCCAGCTAGACTCAGTGCTGCTGTGTGACCTTGGATCAGACTGTGGTGAGGAAAGCTTTGCAGGAGTAAGTTGTGAGAAGTAAGGATCTTACTCCTCTTAGCTGCATTCAAGTTCAAGTACTATCCTTGCCGGTTCAATGTATCAGATATGCCTGTGCCCATCTATATATTTTGTCAGTCCTGGTTCTGCTCTTGACCCACTGACTTGACTTTCTGGCTTGATCCACAGACCTGCCTCATTGCTATGGACTTCTCTAGCCATACAACCTTTTGGCTGATCAAGGTTACTGTCACCAGGCAACTCTTGCTCAGGGTCTCTGGGACTGCACTGTTTGGTGATGGCACTGTCTTTCTTACCATGGGACACCCTTGGCTCTTTTACCCTTACAGAGCAGCCCACACTTGTTGCTCCCTGATCCGAGGATGGGGATCTTCATAAACTGCTGTTATTCTCTTCCAATAGGTTTTGATGTATATGTTGTGGTCTCTGTGAGTGTTTTGAAATGCACTTTGTATAAAAAGTCACAATGTGTGCACTTAAAAATAAACAAATCCCCAACTCCGAGGTCTGATGGCATACCAGACTGCAGTCTCTACTGCTTAGTAGCAAATCCCTGTATAGCAGACGTTTGTTTGGGTTTTTTTTGTGGACAAAGCTAGATCAGACAGATACAGGCAATAAACTAGACATTAAGTGATGGAAACATCAACATCTTTCAACACCTTTATTGATAACCCGGATGAGGGGATTGAATGTACCCTTAGTAAATCTGCAGATGACACTAAGTTGGAAGGAAGTGTCGATCTGCTGGACAGTCGGGAGATGCTGCAGAGGGACCTGGACAGGCTGGGCCCATGGGCTGAGGCCAACAGTATGACGTTCAACAAGACCAAGTGCAGGGACCTACACTTTGGCCACAGTAACACCCTGCAGCACTACAGACTGGGGGATGAGTGGCTGGAGAGCAACCTGGCAGAGAGGCACCTGGGAGTACTGGTTGATTACCAGCTGACTATGAGTCAACAGTGTGCCCAGGTGGCACAGTAGGCCAATGGGATCTTGGCTTGTATCAGGAATAATGTGGCCAGCAGGAACAGGGATGTAATTCTCCTCCTGTACTCAACACTGGTGAAGCCTCACCTCGAGTACTGTGTGCAGTTCTGGGCCCCTCACTTCAAGGAAGATATTGAGGTGCTGGAGCAGGTCCAGAGGAAAGCAACAAAGCTGCTGAAGGGACTGGAGAGAAAGTCTTATGAGGAGAGGCTGAGGGAGCTGGGGTTGTTCAGCCTGGAGAAGAGGAGACTCAGGGGGGACCTTATCACTCTCTACAACTACCTGAAGAGAAGTTGTAGTCAGGTGGGGGTCAGGCTCTTCTCCCAGGCAACTAGTGACAGGAAGAGAGGGCATGGCCTGAAGCTGCTCCAGGGGAAGTTTAGGGTGGATCTTAGGAAGCACTTCCTCACGGAAAGGGTGATTAGACACTGGAATGGACTGCCTTTGGAGGTGGTGGAGTCACTGTCCCTGGAGGTGTTTAAGGAAAGGCTGTATGTGTCACTTAGTGACATGGTCTAGAGAGACCTTATTGTGGCCTTTCAGTACTTAAAGGGGCCTGTCAGAAAGATGGGGACAGACTTTTGAGCAGGGTCTGTTGTGATAAGACAAGGGGTGATGCTTTTAAACAAAAAGAGGAAGATTTAGACTAGAGAGAAGGAAGACATTTTTTACACTGGGGGTTGTGAGACCCTGGCCCAGGTTGCTCAGAAAGGTGGTAGATGCCTCATCCCTGGAACTATTCCAGGTGAGCTTGGTTGGGACTCTGAGCAACCTGCTCTAGTTGCAGATGTCCCTGCTCCCTGCAGGGGGGTTGGACTAGATGAACTTGAAAGGTCCCTTCCAACCCAAACCATTCCGTGATTCTGTGAAAGAATCAAGAATACAAAGATTACTCTCCCTAGTCATCTTATAGTTACCAACACAGGCATACATTTCCTCAAGATGAGGCAGATTGAAGCACAGACACATGGAGTTTCCTAACACTTCCTACCTGTTGTCAAAACCGTTAGGGCAGAAGATTTATGTTTAATTACAGCTGTCTGGCTTATGCTCTGGAGGCATAAAAATTAGTAAAATCCTCTTATAAATTGATTATTATTTGCCACTGTAGGTGTATTGATTATATAGGGAATAATAATTATTATGAGAGACCCACTGTTTTGACTCTTTCTATGAGCCAAATTTTTTAATTTCCTCTCCTCTGGTGCCATTCACATAAATGAAATATCCTGTCTTGGCAAGATCTTGGTACAGAAGCTAAAGCTTCACTGCCTCTAAGTCAGTGTTATATTAGCATCAGTTCTGACAGAAACAGAAATAGATACCTGTGTGATACCAAAGGTTTTGTTTCATATTTCAAATTACGTAAATACTCAGACTCCAGTAACTTGTAAACACCACTTGTATTACAATACATTTCATTACAACAAGATAAACATAGAATGCTATTAATATCAAATAAGTAGACTGGAATTCAGGAATAACAATAAATAACTAATGAATAGTAAATATTATTAGAATCTTGATGAAAGAAGATGACACGGTTTAGGGTAAGGGTGGCCCCTTAGACCTATAACAGATGTTCTCTGTTAACTCCCATCTCTCCCCAAAGGGGAAGAGAAAAGGAATAAGGGAGAGAGACTTAGTGATTAGAAAAGGAAACTAGAAAAGCTTTAATGAATATGAAAATAATAATAA
>JAAGNO010013752.1:1847-27461 GCA_033439905.1 Ceryle rudis | reverse complement strand
CTTTCACTTTCTGCACCCCCCAATGTGGTGCACAAGATCCATCAGTGGCCTTGGTCTGCACACCAATCCTTGGCAGTAACTCTAAACATGGGGTGTGATCACTGCCAGCAGCAGACACTGCCTGTGAAAACAGGCTGCTGACTTCAGAAACTGCAGTTAGAAGAGACTAAGCTGAAAAGTAAAATCACTGAATAAAATTTTTTCTATTCTTACTCAGACAAGAACACGAACTTATAACTTTACAATTACATTATTTTTCTTTGCAATAAAAATTATAAGATAGAAGATGTTTCTAAAGTACAAAGGAAAACAATCACCAATAAAGGGATATTACCAGCTACTAAACTTGGTATGAGTCCAATTGCTTGAACAAAAGACTTAGGCCTTTTGCAACCATCTGCTGACCCATTATGAAGCCAAGCTTTTCCTGAAGTCTTCATAAACCACTTATAGTTCCAACACCTGTTTTCTTTGGTAGGAAAAAAGGAAAAGTCAGAATATGTTTTCAGTAATGCCTGTTTCTTTGAATTTCTTGACTCTGAAAGCCACAGTGAATGTCGTGTTGCTGGTGACAGCCCTTGGAGGCTGTTGGTGATGTAGGTGAGAAAAGTAAGCCCACTGTGAGAACTGCCAGGGGCATCGGGCCTCCCTGTGGACAGTGGCTGACACACAGCAGTTCCCTGAGGAACAAGAGCTACAACAGTAGCAGCATGCCTTTTTTATCTCAGGGCTCTGGCGTTAACATTTTTGCAGCTCCTGTTTTGTGTCTGGCAACCAACTTGGTCTAATCAATTACTTATACTTTTGCCTGTGTGTAAAGCTGGCAATGAAGTGGATCTGTACATTTCTGACAGTATAATAGCAAGACAGGTCCGTTTGGTGAAGATTTAGTCAGGGACACGTCAAAGACAACTGGGACATTAAATGCGCAAAGTAAGTGCATAGGCAGGGTGATGAACACTCAACTAAGGCACAGAGATCTGTTTTTTTCTTGGCAGCCTTCTTATTGCTGAGTTTCAAAATTAAAAGAGGTTATGGGCAGCTGTCAGGGGTAATGAGATCAACCATGAATTAAGTGGTTCTTTTGTGTATATTAGGATGTTACTGCAGAGAGCTGTCACCTAGGTCAGTTACAAGGAAGAAGGGTACAGCCCAATCTAACTGAATAGGGGGAGAAATTCCACATGGAGATCTTCAGGAGGTAGGCATGCATTATCTCTTTTGCACTGAGATTTGACAGTAACCTAAAGCTTCCATTGAAGTGTAGGGAACTTTAGGGTTTTTTTGGGGAAAAAACCCAACCCATCATACATTTCAGGTAATCGATTAAAAATATGATTACACATCCTTTTCCTTCCAGATAAAATGTGATAACATATGGCCTGCCTGATTAGTGCTTCATAAAGCACTGTTGTATTTGATCATAAGTGACACATAAAAGGATGGTTTAATACTTTGTATCGATTTTCATGTTGCATGTAAGATTCCTCTCCAAAAAAGCAGAATGATGATGTCGGGTTACTACCTTCATGACAAAAATAACAATCTCATACAAAATTCTAAATCAAGCAAACAGACTCTATTGACAGGTGTTTGGATGAAGTAATATACTCCAAGAACATAGAAGTGATTGTTAAGGTTACTATACATGACTATTGGTGTCATACCGGTCAAGAGAAGTGTCAATGTGTCTGAAGAAAGGATGAAAAAAAATAAAAGGAATGGAACAGTCGTGGAAAATGTGCATATTATTCGGGTAAACAAAGCTTTTCTAAGCTAATTCAGGTGAATGTTTATGCCTTTATATAGTATGGTAGGTTCATAACTCAGTCTTTAGAGAAGAGGCTTAGCTCTCTGGTGGTGACTTGCATTTGGAAACTAAACTAATCCATATGTTTAATGCAGAAGCTTATTTTATACAAGTGAGATTTTCAACTTTCCACATGATATGTTTGAATCACTAATTGCTAATTGCAGATTCCCTCACTGTTCTTTTTAGTGACACATTCGTACCATCCACTGAAAGATTACATAGAGAACATCAATCGGTGCATAAATATTTATGAATACTTAAGTGGAATAATCAAGTGTAATAAACTCTCCAGAGATACTGCTCATATCTGAAGAGAATTTTAAGAATCATATAATGTGTATATATGTGCTGTGAAGAAGGTTAACATTTGCCTTGCCAAGGTCCCTCTCTTATTAGAGGAATTAATTTGCTTTTGAGACTTCCAAACAAACTTTTCACTTAAAACACTTTTTTGAGATGAGGAAGATATCTCTAGGCTAGTAAGAATAACTGTACTCCCAGTTTACTTCTTGAGAGATAGATAGCTCGTGACTTAAAATTTTATTAGCAGTGCAGGTTTTTTCCTTCAGAACTATAGAACTCCTTTAATTTCCTGTAGTTTTATTAGCAGCAGAGGACAGCAGGCAGCCCTACTCAGTAACTAGCACAAAAACTAGCACAGCAGTAGGAATCTAACAGACATCTTGTTTATCCCCATGAAGAAACGTACTTGCCTTTCAAGTGGAGAAACCAGAGGGCAAAGTGAAGAGAGTTGTTCCCCATTCTTGCTTCCCTTTAGTAGGACAGTGAGATGTTGCTGCTGGATATTTAGAGGAATTTGCTGTTGTTGCTAACAGTGTGAAGTTGCCCTGTATCTTTCCTTGAACTGAAACTGAAGTACTGATTATGAATTTTTGTATCAGAATGTCTCTGACAATCACTGCCTGCTAGGAAGCATAATTACAGGTAACAACTATATCACATTGTATGTAAAATACAAAAAACTGATTCTATATTGTGATGACATTTATGGAAAACTTTATGGAAAAATAAGTTTTTTACATGTTTTGGCAGAAGCAAAGAGCTGGAATGCAGATGCAGCAAATCCCACAAATTCTCTCTTAATTCCAGCATGCTTAGCCTCTTTAATTCATTATTTTAATACTCCAGACATTCCAAAATCTATTTACTTGCTATTTCCAGACCAATCAACTTTTAGGCTCATCAGGCAAAGCTGTACCATATCTGCCTCACGGGACAGAGAGCATTATCCAGGAACCCTGCCTCTAGCTTTGTCATCAGCTTTCCTGGGCCACAGCTTTGTTTTAAGGGCAAACCTTTATGGGACAAAGGGCTACAGTCATTTAGATTTCTAGTCTTAATGGATTGATATATTGGACTTTAACAGTATGACATTTAGGACTGATAAAAATCTTAATAATTCTGCGATTCCCTCTGGTGTTTTAGTATAGAGACTGGAATTTCGATTCCAGAAACATATTCCCTCCACTCCAATGCATAAAAACTTCCATGAATTAAATATAAAACTAGCAATTCATTTGACTTATTCCTGTGTTACTCTTTGTGAAATCAATTTCTCCATGCACTCAAGGCTCTGAGTGTCTTAAATATTATTTTTTTGATGATACATAACAAAGTTAATGTCTCAAATATCCTGATTTAATTTTGGCAGTTGTAGGCTATGATCTTACAGTGTTCTCAATCATGATGGAGATCATTGCAAAAGTCGGGGATCAAGAACTGACACAAAGTAAAAGCTAAACAGATCGGGGGCAGTGGTGTGTATGCACCAAACAACTGATTCATATGTTTATATCCTACTAACCTTTATTTAATGCTGAAGTGATTTCTGCGTTTGTCCCTGAAAGATTTGCTTTTCAACTCATGCAAGATAATAAGCACCACAGGACGTTTCCACTAATCTTACAAGAAACTGTTGAAATAGTGTAATTCAAAATGTTCGAGATCACTACATCAAATAAAGCATAAAATGTTCAGATTTTTCATGATAATCATATAATCCGTTTTGCACCATATTCACTCTCTCTAGTTTGTACAAGCAGTTATTATAGGTGAGGTACTCAGAGAAAACTGTCAATGCTTGTGCTATTCCTACTCACTGAATAAGAGACTTTATCATCCATAGCTTGGTCTTACTTATTTCATTCCCATTAAACAGACAGAGATAAATAAAGGAGCTCTGTTGTTACATTTTGATTTTAATTTCCAAAGGCATTTCTTAAAGCTCGATAATATATGTTCACCCAGTGATACTGGGTGATTCTCTTTAAATACCTTTCGGTATTAGTAGAGACATGATAATCTTTTTTACCATTAAAAATGTTTTCCTCCATGATGAATAATCAGTTTCAATGTCAATTATTTTGACTCCATTTTGTGCAGAGATGGATAACGAGGCACAGTTAGATACTTCATTGCAGACCAGATTTGAGTATTATTCTGTTAGCACGCATCCCCAAATGACAGCAAATGTATATTTGTAAATCTTCTTTTTCACTACTCTTTGTACAGGAGGAACATCATTTAATGCGTTCCCTTAAAAAAAAGGAACAGAACTACTTACTAACTAGACTTTTAAGTCTTCATTTAATTTTCCTTTTCTCTTGGGCCATAAAAAACTCATGGAATATGAGATATTTAGTATGACTAATTAATCCCCATCTGATGTTTTTTGCTAATATTATTACCATATTAATTAGCTAATTACCCTGACATTGCCAATAGTAATACAATTCTTGTTGAGTTGTAGTCTGGCAAACTGCATTGCATTTAAAGTATTTCTGAAGCAACGTACAGTTCTAGGGAGGGAAACAAGCCAGAATTTGCACCCGATATTAAATTTATCTGATAACAACAGAAAGTCTAAACTTCAAGGCAACATGCTTCTTATACTGATATATCTAACTTTGGCTATTGATTTTCCGTTTCCCAACTATGAAAATAGAACAGGTAACAAAAGATAATTTTATTTATAAAACAAGGAGGAAATGACTCAACAATTCAGCATATTGCAATTGGATACACGAGTGGGTAGATAGATATCACCTAGGCAATCAGCGATTATTGTGGTGAGATTGCTTAGAAGACTGACAAATCAGGCCAGTTTTCAAACTTTACTGAATGAATTAGTGCAGCACTTCTTAACCACAGTTGTACATACAGATCATGATCATTACATATGCAATCCAATTAGTCTTTTATACCTTTATTTTTAATTATCTCTGAGTATATAGTAACACGGAGGTGGTGATGTATAGTTGGTAACAACTGCTATGCTTGGAGGTTTTAGTCACTGATGTCCAAGTGATCAGGCTGGAGAGTTCTTTGATGAAAGGCCAAAACTAAAGTGATTTTGTCTTTCTTCTCTGATTTTCTACACTTATGTCTGATGGTTTTATGCCATTTTTCTCGCCAGAAAAGGGGAGTCTAATCTATGCCAATCCTGTTTATCTAGTTTCCTTTGTTTTGCCAGTCATTCTATTGTGTGCCAGCACTCCCTGTTTTCAACCCTTTGTACTTACCTTTTCTCTGTCTTGCACTTTTGTGTTAATTGGATGGTCTTTACCCGCCACCACACCCCTCTTTGCTTGCCCCTTTGGTGGTCATACCGCTCACATACTTAGTAAAATGCTTATACTTTGTGTGTCTAGGCCATGATACAAAATGCAAGCATACTGTTAAACTATTTTAGTCTGTGTATAATCAGATTAAAGGCAAGTTAATATTATTTACATTCGTATCAGTACACTTTTAATTGGAATGTATTTTAGTTATAAAGGTTAGGCAGCAGAGTGTCAGCTAGTGTTGATTGCAACTGAAAATGATTACATTGACATTTTTCTATGGTAGCTATGCAAAGCGTGTTTGGTTAACTCACCTCAATGAATAATGAAAAAGTGTTTATGTGTATTTGGTGTTTGAGTTCTGAAATATAAAATGGTTTTCTTTCACTACAATTTGGCAAAATAAAAAGGACAGGAATAAAGTTTAAAACCATCACTTTTCTCTGACTAATAAGCATCTCTCAAAAACTATTTTCTTCTCTCTCTACCTCCACAGTGTTAGCATGAGACTTGGTTGTAGTTTTAAAATTGTAGAGATAGTAGAGAGCCTCTCTGATGAGTTCAGATTTCTGGTCTATAATCTAAACGGAGTCCATGAAACTAGTCTGTCTGATGCAAGCCCACAAAAAGGAGGCTGCGTCAAAGTGAGGTTTGTCCTGGCACCAGTTAATGTTCCGTGCAATCTTCACTCAGTACTCTGTCCAAGCAGTTCCCTGGCTGTGTTTGAACTGCTCATGTAAACACGTGCTTACCACAGTGTGAAAGGATCAAGACAGTAGAAGAATGTTCAGTGTTTACTTCTGTTTCATAGCTCTCCTCTGAAACAACTGCATCTCAGCAGCACCCCCTGAAGTGGGTGATACCAGATTATCAACACAGAACACATGCACTACATTAGTCATGCTGCAGTGGCATTTAAACTGCACTTGCTTATCTTAAGAAAAAAAAAAAAAAGAAAAAAAACCCTACATTAAGCTTTCCTAGAACTTTTTGCTCCTAGCTTTTTCTTTGCAAATCCACCTTTATTATCTCTACTTCTCAGGTGCTTGCTCCCATTGGCTGATAATCCTAGGACATGATATACTGACTCCACATACACATGGCAAAACTTGCTCTAAATGAAATGTTTTGTTTGGATTTGTGTTCCATTCTTGTGGACAGCTAAAGGAAACTCTTTGAATAAGAAGTGCTCTTTTCTTTCTTTATGTTCTTCAAGACACCCTGAGAGATACTCATTTTGTGCTAATGAATGCATTCATCTGAGGGCACCATGAAACAAAACACCACAGGAAACCAGAAAACAGGCTATTCTCTGACTTTTCTTTAGGATAACTTAGGTGAAAATACAGGGAATCTTAACTACTTCTTCGTGCAAAGCTACTTTATATTCTTGTGAGGTGTCACAGTTGAACCTCATTCACTTACAGAATTGAGGATTATTTGTGTATACATATATTTGTGTATATAGGACTTGGATTCTTTTCCTAGATGCATTTCTTTTCGTTATATACATTGATGCTCACTTGCTACCAGTTTATTGAGATCTTACCTGATACCCCTCTGACAGACAATATAGGTAAAATCCAGGTACATTTAATAAGAAACTTAACTGTATAGTTCTTTTGGATGGAATTTTAACGGGCTGTTGTTTAAACGATGCAACACATATAATTAAGGTTGGAGTTTTTTTATTGCAGAAATCACTAATATATTCACTTATAAATGATAAAACTATACCTAGTTAATTGTCACCAAGGGTACTTTACATACTTTTCCTGTAGATGTAGCATACCAGGAGACCTGGTTCTTCAGAATATCAAAGCAGAAGCTTTCTTTAACTGTAGGCTTGTAATTTTCCTTGTTATAGGAATAATTTGAGTTGGAGAAATTACAGCATTTTTACTTGTTGACAATGCCTCATATGGGTCATGCTGTCAATTAATTTCCCTGATCTACTTTTTAATCTTATTATCATTTAAACTAATAATAATGTTGTATAATATCCAAGAATTTCTAAAGACGGGGAACTCTTCAGACCTTCTCACACTAAATACACCCACCCATTTGTATCTGTGATTCCCTTTTCTCTTGAGTTATTAAAAAATTATCTAAAAAAGCACAAGCAAACTCACTGCATACTGCAAGTCTAACAAGATCATGTTGTTCTATATGCTCCAGTGTGTACATGCACTCTGACAAAGACTGTCCAGTGACCAGTTTCTCTTTCCTGAGGGATGATGCCTTTTCAGGACCTGACAAGTATCACTCATTCACAGGACCAAATAATTCAGAACTGCTTCATCTCCCATTTAGCAGGGAAAGAAGGTATCTTGCAACCAGAAACAGTGTAGCAAGTGAATCTAATCTTAGCTACTCTAGCCATTTTACTTAGCTGCTCCTAGATTAGGAGCTGCGCTCCCTAGGTAGGTAAGGATTCACCAAGCTGAAGGCAAATCCCAGCCTCAACAGCGAGAGTGTTAAGCCCTGCCCCTCAGTGTGACCAGTTATTCCTCCTGGAAAAACCTTTGGACCAAAGGAGAGATTAATTTTTCATCTAGATCTTCTTTACAGGATAGATATGTTCTCAGATCCAGCAAACACTCATAGGTTGCAATTATTATAAATACCAAATCTTTGCTTGAGACTTTTTTGTTATAATGCCAAGTTCTACTTCTGTACATTGATATAATTCCAGAGCATCACACACAGTAAGCTCATGGAGAGCAGAATCCGACTCACACTTTCAATTACCTGGTGTTTTTTCTAGATAAGACAGTACAACAACCTTCAGTATTAAATATGACCTTTTTCTTTTTCTGAGTTTATGAATAAAGATCTTCTCTTTCAGTAGCTCCATCTATCTGTAAATTATTATATGACTAAAAAAAAAAAAAAAAAATTCTAAAACCTTTGAAGTCATTTAGAAGAATCTCATTAAATCTCATAAGACAAGGGCATTGTATCCATCAGGGTAGATGCAACCCTGGAAGATGAGCCTAGCTCCCAGCAACAGCACACTTAATTGTGCTGAATAAAAAACCTTTCCTAAAAGGAAGATAATAGGTCTGTTGTTGGTTTCAGAACAGTTCTTGGAGGCTGAGTGTCTTGAACTGTCACAAAATGTTGCATCCATCTTATCTATTAACAGCCTAGGGAAGACCATTTCCAGAATGCAAAAGTTTGAGGCTGGAGTTCAATTCTCAGGGTTACAGCTTTTAACTGACTGACTGTCACTGATAAGAAGATGATGGAGGAGCACAATGTTCTTGCAGTCTCATTAGCTAGACGTATTGTGTGATGTTGAAATTACCAATCTGTAGAATACTAACACACACCAGCTGCAAAAGAGTGTAGGAGAAAGTAATTTAAAGTTATACATGAAACTTTTGTACTCTAGATGGTGATATGAAATGTTTGCAGCACTTTATATTTATTTGTTTTTCTGTGCTTAACTCTTTTAAGATACAGTTTAGTTGGTGTTAATAATAATATAATAAAATAAAACCCTCAACAACCAACCAACCAATCACCTAACTGACCGAAAACCTCATAACACAAACACGGTATTTCCTGGGTGTGTTTTCTTGGTTTAATTATTGGGTTTTTGTTTTTGTTTTTTTTTACTTTTCTTTTTCCTTTATGCCAAGTAATCCAGTAATACTGCCTTATTTTTGATAAAAGAATGTGAAAATATCCAATTAAGAACGAATGGGGATTCACTCCCTATTTTTTACTTGACTGTCTAATATAGTTATTAGAGTGTAAATGTGCCATTTAGCATTTTTTACCTTGGGGAAAATCTAATCAAAGAGTCTAACCTTTAGTCATTTACACATCTGCAGTAAGTCCACCATTGATATTTTGTAATTGCCTGTCACTTGTATTGTGAAATATGATGTAAATACCCCTCCATACATCTCAAATCAATAGTTTTCGTATCAAGATAAAACATTTTTTATGCAATAGAAACTTCCATTTTTAGGTCTTTCCTTCTACCTAGGATGAAAGCTGGCAACTCTGCAAAGGAAACACAGACTGAAAAACAAGAAAACCTGAAATATTTATGTTTTTTCCTTTGAATCACTCATCCTGAAGATGTATAAGGTAGGGTAAACCAGACATTTCAGGCCATGACACTTTGTAATTATTAGCTGAGAACTGCCTGTGATAGTCTTGTCTCTGCACTAACTTCAGTACAATTTTGTGACACATTTCCTTATGTTCTCAAGGATTTTTCTCCAATGGTCTTGATGGATCTTCTCTTTCATGGATAAGTTAAATTTCCTCAAGAGTCTGCAATATTTTGATTCTGTCTGTTCCTTCCCCTGAGAGATGCTGACATCTCCAGCATACATTCTTTAGAAGAAAAATGTATGAGAGTGTGCTAGAAATACTGTTCCACTACATCCTAGTGCTATCCCAGCAGCAGCGGCTAATATACCTTTGCTTTCCATGTGGTTCAGGGACAACCCAAGGGAATATGCTAGAATAAGGAGATAATACTCAGATTAGAAGCAGACAGGGAATTTAGTGTGCTTTGCTGGTAGTTAAGAAGAACTGTTGAATCTAATCTTTGTTACCATAAAAAGGAAAAAACCATACATCTCAGAATGAAACCCCTGAGAAGGGGAATCTGAGCAACCAGCTAGCTCTCTGTGGGGCTCCTAGCATGTTCAAGTGCTATTTTGAACCAGAGGATTTTAAAGGCTTACTCATATTATCTGCTGATGATCCCTCAAAAGCTTTTAAGCATGCAGTGGCAAATTTCTTTTGAAAGCATTGTAGGTGCCTGTAAATATTAAGTGTGATTTTCCATATCAAACACCAGCATCAACTGCACCCCTGCATGCTCATCTGAACTGTAAAAATATAACCTTTTTTATAATGTTGATGATTTTGATACAGAAATGGCAAGATGTTGCACTCATTTAGTGAAATCAAATGTGAGGGTACGTAAGAATATTTCAGAGCACTAAAATTTTTGTTTTCCCTTTTCTTATAGGTAATGTTAAAGTATGAAACAACAATTTAATTTTTTCCTTTATTCTTATGTGTAGAAAAGTACATTTTGTGTCAATGCCAATAAGGGACTCTAAAGCTTAGCTTTCTAGATCAAAATTTCTATACCCTTTGATTTAAAGTTAGGTAGCTATCTAATTCTGTTTTCAAGAACGTTCTTTAGAATGTCTGGAGCTATTGCCATCAAAATCAGGATACTGAACTAAAAATCACCACCTTGCTTGAGTACAGTGTTTCTACTGGCACTTCTAATGTAGTAAGGACCTATTAGAATTATTCGTATTATCTGATGTCAGAATTACCAGCAGAATATAGGCATTAAAAACATTGCTTTTAAATTTTTGTGGATTGGTTTGGTGTTTTAACCAAGCAGGTATGATGAGATGGACTTACTTTTCCCCATAGAAAAAAAATAAAATGAGAGGTTTCTTACATATGTAAATGTCACAAAAATCTTTCCAAATACAAGACAATTCTCAAATCATCTTTCTTCTTTTGAACTAGAGAAAATCCAGTTCCTCAGTGGTCACAGAATAGAAATAGGAAAGACTTATGAAGCCTTTCCATACCTGTAACACAACCATCTTCTCCCTGCGAATCCTTTAGTTGTCTCATGCAACACACTGCACATTTGTGGAAATGTCATAGCAGACTTTATTCTCCCAAACATCGGATGACTGGAGGAAGGATTTTTCTGACAGAAATGAGTACACAGAGGAGTTCTGAGCTTTCAGGATAGAACAGGAGTTAAGAGCTAAAGAAGTAGAAACAAATATTTTCAAAACTTCAATTTGTATTAGTTTGCTGCATTCAGAATTCAATGACTAATTTAAAGAAGTCTTCCATTAGGGACTGGTTTTCCTATCCAGAATGAAAGTGCTGTGGGCTCGAATAGAGGTTAGAGCTAAACAGAATCAAATCTATTAAACCTTCTGGAGAAAAAGCTCGTATGCAAAAGATATTTGCTCTGGATGATTTGTTTAATTCTTTTGATTGTAAGCCTTAGTGCTTCCTTTGAGTATTATGAAAAATTCCCAAATTTCCTGAATTCCTCCTTCTTTTGAACTTGCCTTTTTGCTTTCCTCTTTCAACTGAATTTGGTTTAAGGTTTTCAAGGGCACATTCACTGTCTTTTCTTTGAAGTGAAGCTTAAGTCCTTAAAGTCTTAAGTGGTGAGAATTTATTAGTTAGAAGGAGTGGGAAAGAGTTAGTAAGAGTTTTCTGATATTCTAATCAGAAAATGTTATGAACCATTCCCTACACGGACACTTCAAATGAAAAATTTTCATTAGAGTTTTAAAACTGAAAAATGCTGACAAGTCTTTGTTTGTTTTAAGGAGCTTTGAAACCCTTGTAGGATTAAGATGAAGTCCCTGTACTGAATGTTAATTGAAACTGGTCATTGCATTCTGTAAAAATCCCCACTCAAGCATGTGGCTAAATATTTCAGCCTTACAATTACATCTCTGGATGTTTGTAAATACATTTGGAAATTAAACCCTTGGTTCGTGATAAAAGGTGATTTACACTTGTCACGTCAGTGGCAGAACTTTAATGAGATAATTTAAGTTCTTTTTGTTTCTAGCTTTTGAAGTATTAACTCCCTTGAATGCTTATTATATTTTTGCTTGGCCATTTTTGTCCTGAAGAATCAGTTAATTCAGAAAGAGAGGTTGGGTATGCTGGAAAGTATAACGACTCTCACTGTGTCATGTTATACTACAAAGTAGATGTCTCTCGGTGAGAGATGTATGAAAGAGTATTTATGTGAAAATTGGGTTTAAAACATTTCTGCTTTTACTTTTTGCATTCTAAATTGGTTACATTTTCTAAAATATCCCTCATGTCATTAATGAAAGGAGCTCAGAAATGCTCTGAGATGCTTTTGCCCAAAGTACAGCTGCAATTCTAATTTCCCATTTAGCCGATACTCTTTTTCTAATCTTGTTAGCCAGTTCTTCCCTTGACAGGGAAGGGAATAAATGCATCCATTAACAATGTTTAGAAATTGTGCAAGAGCTCACAGAATAATAAAAGGAATGCCTATATATGGCAATTCTACTTTTTAATCTCTTAGCTAGACTGTTGTGTCTTCTTGCTATTGTAGGTCCTTGACAGTTTCTGTAACAACCCAGCAAATTCTGGAATCTGAATTTCCAGCATGGCAGATATTTCATATGCTGCATGAAGTATTGTCACAAGCTCTTGCTACTTATAAAACTCCATGTCACCACGAGCAAAGTAGTCCCTCTCAGATACCAATGGTGAGCTGATTGCTTGCCTCTTTCCTCAACTCATCCTTCACTCACAAGAAAAGTGGATTGAGCCCAGAATTTTACCGTTCGTCAAGTCATGGTGACCTAATTGACTAGGATCACTTTGAAGAAATATCATCAATGTGTCTTTATTGCCTTTAAGATCTCTTTTCTGTGGACCTTAAGCATAATTTTCATGAGCAAAGAAATGTATATTATACATTCATCTGAGGGACAAGTAAAATTTTAACCTTCTGTCTACATGCTTGAGAGTTTTTGCTAGCAGGACTAAGGAAAGAAAATAAATTTATGCTAGTGTAAATTATCCCTAGGCTAATATCAGTAAGAGCAACTTCATAAAATGTGACAAATGTTGATTTTTAATTAAAAGGTATTTGCAATATAAAAGGAGCTTTCATCTGTGTAGAAACATAGAATTGTAGAAATGTCTGGGTTGGAAGGGACCTCTAGAGGTCATCTAGTCCAACCCCTCTGCTGACAGCAGGGACATCCTCAACTAGAGCAGATTGCTCAGAGCTCTGTCACGCCCCACCTTGAATATCTCTAGGGATGGGGCCTCAACCACCTCCCTGGGCAACCTGTTCCAGTGCTCCACCACTCTCCTGGTAAAGAACTTCCTCCTTATTTCTAATCTAAATCCACTCCTTTCTAATTTAAAACCATTACCCCTCATCCTTTCACTACAGGCCTTTGTAAACAGGCCCTCTCCAGTCTTTTTGTAAGATCCCTAAAGAGTGTAGAAAGGATACTTAAAATATTTTAATTTTTCCTACTTACACTGTTCCATTTTTTAAATAATATCTTTTCTTATATAGTGAATTTTTGCAGTATATAAAATTCAAGAGATACTCCTTTATAGCATGTTTTTAACAGTTACTATTATAAACGCTGGGCACTCTGACCCTAAGTGACATGGTATGTTCTTTTACACTGCACGAAGGGACCAGCTAAGTTTTCCTTACTGATCATAGTCAGCAACCCGTTTGTTTAGCAAATGGTTATTATAATAAAAACGTGTGAGAGAGACTATTTATATAACAGTGTCTGTGCCTATACCACAAAGAGGTCTGTTTTCAAAGCACAGCACAATGAAAAAGCCTCTCATCTCCCAGCGATGCTAATGGAAGTAGATGAAAGTGCAGGTTTCTTCTTTTAGCAAAGAGAAAGTCTATCAGGATTTATTTTGCCCCTCCTCTCATTCTGATCCACTGTCTTAGGTGAGGTCTGTGAAAACTCTGCGGAGAGACATATTTATGCTCTTCCTACAAAAACAATTCCCCTTGACTCAGAAATAAAAGCAGGCTTCATTAGCTTTCTTCTTTAATTTTTTTATATAGTTTTTTTATGCTGGTAAAGCTCTGTTTTCTTCTCTCCCTGAAGACAATATCTACAAAAAAGAGGTGAAACCATGATATAAACTGCTCTCAAGTTTGTGGGAAGAGAAGTCACCTAGTTCAGACCTTGGAGGCTCCAAGAGGGAAAACTAGGGCAAAAAAAATCATGTCTTTGTTGTTCACTTGTGGAAAAAGCCTTCAGTAGATTGTTGAACTGAAGCAGATCTGAACAAGTTGCACTTCATAACCTGCTGGGGTAATCTGTAGTATCAGCTCCTGATTAAGGGGAAGACCAGGGTACCCACTGGGACAGGGCTGAGGAAATGCTGGGTCAGAAGGTAAAGGCATACTCAGAAAAGAAGGCTTAATTTTCTGTAAACATATTTTCCCCCCTTTAGTAGGGTTGGACCAGATTCCCATTTGAAAATAAGATTGTATGAGAAAGTTGAGACTTTTTTTTTTACAAATTGCTCAATTTGTTTTATATCTTCCACTCAAGGGTTTTTTTAAAATGATGTCATTGTTCCTTTAATGTCTTTAATAAGGTGGTATAATTTAATTTCTGGTATCAAATTTGCTTCTTATTATAATAAATGTATGAAATTATATTCCTATTTTATATTCCTATTTTATATGAGTACCTATATTTTATATGTGTAAAGCACTTCTTTAAATGCTTTTGGTTTGGTTGGTTGGTTGGTTTTGTTTGGTTGGTTGGTTTCTTGTAAGACATCTTATAAAACATCTTTTTGTAAGAGATCTTACCAGCTTTCCACTCCACGCTGGAGTGGAACAAACCTTACAGTTGGCGCATTTTCCCTGGAAAGGTAATTCTGCTGGTTTGGCTAGTTCTCCTCTGTACAGAAGAGCAGTTTTAACTATCTGTGCCAAAAGAGTAAAGAACTGGGATTTACAGAATAACTGATTATCTCAACTGAGGAGTCAGAAAATGTATGATTACCAGGAAGGAAAACAAAACCAAACCATGATTTTCTTTACAAGAAAAAAATAACAGAAACATACATTTTTAATGTCATAGACCTTAAAAACAGTTACATTTTTGTAAGATAAGGATGGATGCATTCTGTTTACATCTGATGGTTAATTAGGTCAGACTGAAATATTGCACAGGAGTTGTGATTTTTTTGAAATAAGATGTTTAGGTATTTGTGGGGAAATAGACTGTAATTAATCAAGAATTTTCTTTCAAATAACCTTACTTTAATGAGAGGTTGGAGACAGTTGGGTACAAAAGGCAGCATTTATACTGTGTGCTTTCTGGTTTCTGCTTGCAGTTTACAGAAAACAGCCTGTAGTTTCCACAGATCACTGCTATAACAGGAATGCCTTTTAGCTAAAGAGCTTTTTGTCTTTGCTTTTATTCATTCCCCCCTCATCAAAAAGAACAGAGATCTACTCTTCAAAGTGCAGACCTGCATTCATTTTTTCTAGTGATAGGGTATTTGCCATTCAAACTTATCTACAGATTGAAACATAGATGTGTCAAAATACTGAAGTTTTACTTGATTTTTTTAACTATGGAAACTGTCCTTCATGAAAAAATATTCTCTGCATGATTTATGAGGAAGTAGTTTTCCATTATAAGCCCTGTGCTGTTTGCTGTGAATTTTAAAGACAGTGAGTTCCTTGATCATTTACAGCATACAGTAAAACGTATTTACAAACCATAAAGACAGTCAGACTATTTGTCACAAATGTTTCAAAGATACTCTCAAAATATTTAAAGAATATTTTATCAGGATTTTAAGTATTAAAACAAGAAACACAAGAAAGCTTCAGAGCTCCAGTTCCAGATGTTGGCATAGTCCAGCTATGCTCCAACCACTAGCAAGCTGAGACCTCACAATCCTTTCTTTCCTCCTCCTCTCTACTCCCCTGACTTTTCAACTAGATACAGTCTTTACTTAACTCTGCTTGGATGAAACTAGAGCTGACTGTAAGTTATCAAATATTTACACAGAGCTAAATGGCACAGAGGTAATAGCACATGATGACTTAAAAAGCATTTTTCCTCCAAAGGCATTTAAAGGTTTTTAAAGGCATCATGAAATCCACATATCCTAGCGGACCTCAAGTATTTACTCGGGATAAGGAGAGAGGGTGGATCAAAAGCATTCTCAAAGGCAGTTAAGGTCATGGCAAACTGGAACTCTCATGAGTTGCTAAAAATCCTTATTTCTTTAGGAAGTCTCACTGCAGATGGACTACATATTTTCCATACAAAACTAAATATAAGCAGCTGTACTCTATTTTCTGCTGTGTGACTGTCTGGAGGGGGCTTCTGAATTGCAAATTAATGACCAGGACAATAGAGTAATATAGGTTTAATTATCAGAAAGAATCAATATATCCCTGGCAAATTTCTAACACTCTCATACTTAAACTCTGGACTCAGGAACTCAGAATCCCTACAGTTACATGATGTCTCTCAGACTAACCTGTGAAGGCCACAAGGATAATCATGGGACTGGAGCATTTTTCATACACGAAGAGGCTGAGAGAGCTGGGACTGTTCAGCCTGGATAACAGAAAACTAGGGGCATCTTATCATTGTGTATGTATATCTGGTGGAAGGGAGCGACAAGGAAGCCAGACTTTTCTCAGTGGTATGCAGTGAACCAACAAAAGGCGGTGGGTACAAGTTGAAACCCATGAAATTCCACACCTAAACATGATTTTTTTTTTTTTACTGTGGGCATAACCAAGCACTAGAACAGGTTGTCCAGAGAACTTGGGGAGTCTTCATCTTTGAAGGTATTCAAAACTCCATGACAAGATGAGCAGGATCCCCTGGTGTTGGACTAGACAATCTCTAGACGACCTTTCTAACTCCAGCGATTCTGTGAGTCTGTAATATTGTAGCTCATAAACTCAGAAGTAAAATCCTGGCCTCGGTGGTGAAAATCAAAATGGCATTGATTTCAAGCATTTAATCTAGTATGCCCGCTTTTCACTAATTTTTTGCAAAGAGAAACGTATTCTGCAAGCTTATTTTTTACTTTTGTTCTCTGATAAACAATGATATATCAGCCTGGTTAACTGAAGCAGATAGTTTGATGTTTATGATGGCCTTTATCTCTGAGTGGACTGGATCTAATCTTTGTGGAAATATGCCTACTTTTCAGTTATGGAAAACTTATCTCTATTGTTTTGATTGGCTTTGCTTAATCTAAAATAAATCATCTTCACTGAAAGTCAACATACTGCCTGAATAGGGGAAAAAAAAAACCCTTGGTTTCAATTCATTGAAATTTCTACCACTTTTTCCTTGAATTTCCTCTGAGAAAGTTTTCAACTTCATCCTGTGCATAAATATTAACATTCTAAATCTTCTAACACCAGAAACTGTGACAGTCTTCTTTTTTCCCATCTTCAATGCTACAAAAGGTTGCCTAAAACAGTAACATGCTCACCACATAATAACAGAGAACTATGTTTTTTAACACTTCTTGGAACTTTAGGTCAATGACTGACAGAATAAGGTCACGAACTTCCTACTGAACACACATCTAAACACTACCGGCACCTAACTGCAATCACTAGTAATAACAAACTCTAACACCTGCAGTATTACCAGGTGACAGAAATACCACACACACACAAAAAAAGATTGTCACGATCCCTGCAAGTAAATGTGAAATGTGAAATCATACAACTCTTCTCTGTTTCAATTGTTACAGGAGAAGTGGCAATTTCTTCCTGCTCGTGTTGCCAGCCAAGCCTTTATTACACTGCTTTTCAATTCTTTCTGTTAATATAGAAGAGATGCACAAGGTGCAAATGAAAGCCACCACTTTTATGTAGGTGAAAGATGAAGTGTTTGGATCTAAATTATTGATTCTCCTTTATGAAATGGGCTGGCCTATCCCTTGAGACTGAAACTACTGAATCTTTGCTCATTTATAGCTTAAATATTTCTCACTTAATCACTCATCCCCACTTCAGGACCCTGGGTTTACTTTATTACCCAGAATTTTCCTGATTTTTTCCCCCTTTTTTAATGTTTCATTTGGATAGTTAATGCTTAACATTGCAAAACAAGTAGAAACAACTAGAAGAAGAATCTCACTTTGATGGACACATAGATAGAACTAGTAGAACAACATTGTTCAAAAAGGACAAAGAAAAAAAGTCTGTCCCCTATTATATTGGTTTTTATTTGATAAAATTTAATATGATTTCCCAGCATAAATAAATTATCTCATTCTTCCTCAGTTTCTGCCTTATAATAAACTTCCTTTGCAGCTTCATGCAGATACAAATTTCTAAATTACCCAGCTTATTTGGATAAAGGGCTTCAATTAAATTTCTACTATAGGGGTTCTACTCTGCATGTAACTCCATTTCCCATAGGATTTTTAATCATTTTTTCTTTAAAAAAAACCCCAACTTTTAAAATAAATAAAACAAACCTAGATAAATCAGAAGGAGTCTTTGTCTAAGGGGCCTCCCTGACTGTAAACTGTGACAATAGTACTGCCACTCAACTCACTGGAAACCCTATAAGCCATTACATAACTCTAAATTACAATGTTTTTTCAGTACTTCAAATCTTAGAAGAACATTTCACTTGAAACTTTTTTTTACCTCGTAGATATACAAATCTGGGCTTTTGCATTAAGTACAAATGGTACCAGTAAAGAAACATACTACTGCAAAAAGACTATATGGAAATGAGCAGAACATTATGAAAGATGGTCTAATACATACCCTCTATTTTACAGAAGTGATAATCTGGTCTCTTGCATGGTTAACCCTACAATTTTGCTCTATGATCTCAAGCAACTGAAATTCTAGACTGGCCAACTTTCTTAGAGCTCACAGGCCAAACGTGGTCCCTATCTGAAATAATAAAGTTATAAAAAACTAGATTTTTTCCAATGACAGTGTTTGCAAACAGATTTAAGAATGCTGTCATCTTGTAAAAGATGAAATAGTACCAAGTTACAGTGAATGTAATAGGAATGACAATACCTCCCTTCTTTTGCCTGTATCTCTTCTATTGCTTATATTTGACCAATTCTTGTGATGAACAATGACATACTTTGTTAAATTTCACTAGAATTGTATTTGTTGAGGCAAAACCATACATTTTTTTCATAATTTTCAATCCTGTTATTTTTTACCTTACATAGGGAATGCACAGAAAGGAATCTCATGGGTTTTACTGTGCTGTATCGTATACTTTTTCCAGTGTTTGCCATTTAAAAATAGAAGGTAACAGATACTCTATACATTTAGGCATTTGTGTTACTGTTACTAAAATCTTACCCAATTCTATTTTCTGATTTGCAGTGTTTTTTGATTTGATGTAGAAGGTCATATGCTTAGTTTAGTGTGGTGGCTGCTCACAAGTGTGTCCACGGGATGTACTGTTATCTGTTTCTTTCTCTGTAGTTGAATTTTTTTTTTTTTTTTTTCAAAACTACTGTAACAAGTATTCACTGAGATGTGTACTGATACTTGTTTACATCACCACCAAAAAGACAAGAGGGCTGTATGATTATTCCCTGGTTTTATCCTGTATACATCAATAACTGCTTTGCTCTCCCAGTTATATAAGTGGTGCATACCCTTCTTGAAAACAACTGATGTGAAGGAACCCTAAGCAGGATCTTAAGACTTATCTCCTTTTCCACCTTTATTTAAAGACCTGTCATGTTAGAATTGATGTATTTTATGGCTACATTTCATAATCTAGTTTTTGTTTTCTTTGACATCTTTTACCCTCTTTGCATACTGTGGTTTTTGAGTGGTTATGATATTGATTGTTCAGGGTTTTTTTAATACTACTACCAGCACAGAAAATCTTGGGCTGAATTAAAATATTTTCCACTAACAACTCATTTGTTCATCCAAGGAGATGGGATTTTCTTCTTGTTGCCATCTTAGGCCTTATATCATAAAATAGTTAAATTACAGTGTAAGGGACACATAGACTCCCTGACTTGTAATCTGTTGAATCAATCAGAAGCAGCATCTCTGTGGTCAAGCAATATTTTTCTTCAGCATCTCAGAACAAGCTTCATCCATCTAATTTCTGAAATATTTTATTTCACAATTCTATGGCTTCAACAGCACATCCTTTTCCTGTCACAAAATTGCTACTGTTTTCTTCAACTTTATCTGGTATATTTCTCATTTCCAGGTAGGGACTGTTTTCTTTATTTAATTGAATAAGGGTTTTTTTGCTGTTAGATATTATGGACCTTACTGAAGTTTAGTAGAAAATCTTCAATTAAAATTGCTAACTTTTCTGAATTATAATTACCTTTTAGTGCCCCTAAATCGTGCCTCTAAAAAAAAATACCTCTCATGCACACTCCAGTAAATTCTTCAACCCTGTGTTTGAAGCACTTCATAATAAAGCTATAGTTTCTTTTCACTCTGTGGCTGCTTATATTTTGATTAACCACACTGATATACTTTTAGATCAAGCATGCAATTTCTTAAAGCATGGCCGCTTTGAACTTTGTCTAGGACACAGTGCCCCTGTCTTAGTACTGGGCCAATCGATGTGCAAACCCAGGTTAGGTAGGAAAAAGCTGGTTTTGATGTCCTGATCCAGAGACAGCTTAATTTTACCGAAAGAAAAGAGAATAGCACATGTCTAAGTGGATAATTCTGCGTGCAGCAAAATATCCCTGTTGTGGAGATGATCTTTTTTTCAATATATAAACAGAGTGTACATGGTACACGACATAATTCTGTGATTATTTTTCATAAAGAATTAAATGAAAACAAATGGGTACAATAACAAGTCATTTCAAAACAGCAAATAAGTTCAATTTTGTTTTTTTCTTTTTAATAAAACTTAGAAAAACTTCAATAATTTGAGCTACGTTAAAAAGATATTTCTGGGCAGAAGTCAGTAATTAAGTATTAAAAATGAGATGTTGAGAGATATAAACCAGAGTTCCATTTCTGATGAATAATGAAGTGGCATTAATGATGAAACAACTAAAACTGGAGTAATCAAAGCAGTTAATTTGGTGAAATAGTGTCAGCTTTACAGCTGTGGTTTATTATTAATGATTATTTGGATGTTGTTTCAACATTTCTCAATGGACAGCTCTTAGTGAAAACCCTTACTGGTTATACTTAATTATGTTAAAGTAGCAAAGCTGAAGGTAAATTCCTTTTGTATCTTTCAAAAGTTAAAATACTTGTGTACTGGCACCCTGACATGTAGGGGAAGGCAGGAGAAGAGGAGGGTGTGTTACACAACAAAAGAGAAGTTCAAGGAACCTGTTAAAACGGGTGGTGGTGTTCATCTGCTTGGTTTTCTCTCTTATTGTAAAGCTCACTCGGTATTGCACTGACAAATCAAGTAGAGAAAAGTATCTCTTAAAAACAATAAAAACCCTTAATGTACTGGTGAGCCATTACTTAGATGAACGTGATGAAATAATTAACAAGATGAAGCAAAGGCTGTGTGTACAAATTCTGGGGATACACACCAGCTGATTTTTCTGAGGCTTTTATGGGAAAAGTAATTACCAAGCTAATTCACAGTTCCACTGAAGTCAGTGGGAGTTAATGATAAGTCCATCATTGTCCTCAAAGAGAAAGAACAGGAAAATCATGTAAAATTTAAGTAATTTTTAAAAGTAAAGTAGAATATAAGATATAAGCTTCTAAAAAGTAAAATATTCAACCCAAGTTCCAGGTAATAAGAAGGTGCTTTCTTTCCTCTGTTGCATGTACGATGTTCCTAGCAATGTCCGTGTTGCTGGAATGCTATTTTACATCTGTCAGCTAGTCAGGTTTTCCTGTATTGTGTTCCAATTTTCTTTTCATGATTGCACACTAGATCTACCCTGTCAAAATTATTTCTTTTATTGATTATTCTAGCTCTAATTATAGCATGGAACACATATAGATTTATTCTATTAAGACTACCTGCAAATAAAAGCTTCTGTATTCCCTGGAATCATAGATTTTTGCTCAGCTATAGGCATTAATCACAATTACAGGGTTTTATTGACAGATTCTCCCCCATTTTACCGCTCAAACCAAATGGGTATTGGTTTGGGGATTTGTTTCTTCTAAAAGCAATCTATTTAAAGAGCCTGGGGAGCTGCAAGAAAACCCTTAAAGTATTAGTGAGGTGACATCTATTTTTCAAATCAAATATATTAGTGAATCCTTATAAGTATATAATTGATACAAGTTTGCATAATTAATTATTTTCTTCCTTTTCATTAAATTAGTTTGACTTACTATTTTCATACTTATAGGTTCCATGACAAAGTGTTCCAGGTAAAAAAAATTCTTTAAATGCTTATCACAAATTATAGCTTATTCAAATAGGTCAATTTATTACAACTGCACAAAGGAATTTTATTAAATATTCATTTTCTTCTATCTGCACTTTTATTAGTAATTTAAGTTTGGCTATAGTGTAATCAATTACAGTGAAACATGCTGTGAGAACGTGAGCCTAGCATATTAATTTAATCTATTTTAGCTACTCCTGCTGTCTACAAAATCATTACTATGGTTACAAGCCATTTGTCAAAGATTTCTAAAAGAAAATTTCCTGTGTTGTTGATTCTTCTCTAAATAAGGCTAACATTTTATTATTCTCCTGAAATATCTAATCTGGGATTTCTGTATTTTTCACTTTGTAGAAAAGAATTGAAACATTGTCATCCAGTGATATTTTCTGTACACATACTACATGGCACCTCCTTGTAAAACAGAAACAAGAAACACACAAATGTTTCTAAGTTGCTAGAACTTAATTTGTCTCATCTGAGATATCAAAGTACTCAGTTTCTTTTCACCCTTTCAGGAGACATACTGAGAGGTTCCACCATGGGTTTTAGAGCTGTAAGAGCTTCATAGTAGGGTAAGTAGAGTATAAATTGGTGCCTATAATATCTGCAGAAAGGAAGGAAAGAATTGGAACTGTAATATCTTGATATGAATCCATAGCAACTCTGGTCCTGCATTTGATATACTTCATGGGTGGACCCAAGTGGTAGAAAGAAGTTATTCTCTTCATCAGGAGTTATCCTCTTGATAGTTGAATACAGTTGGCATCAACCTTATATAGATTGTTTTTGTTAGAAGTACATTCTTTTCAATCATAATTGGAGAGAAAATAATAGAAGCTGCTGTGAGACTCCGATATAAAATATCACCAGTAGCATAAAAATAGGCCATAATTACTGTCGAACTTCATCTTGCATAAATTTGCACTACTGCCCAGAGGGGCAATCTCTGCCTCTTGCACTTGCTTTCTCCCTTTTGCCAGAACAAGGACTCATGAGTCTGAATGGCAAGCTGGCTCTAAATCTCTTTTTTATGCTAGACTCCACGTAAAAAAGTAATGTATCAGGCACCCTAATTGACATCCAGACTGGAACGTTGCTATTTTGTCCTTTATTTGCAGAAAGATTGAAACACTATCCTTCAAATTAGTTGCTCTGTCTCCAGTTTAGCACAAAATTAATGCAAGTTCTTTTTCTCTGTGAAGAAATGATGAGATCTTTTTAAGGTTTCTTTGATTTTATATACATATATATATATTTACCAGAGGGAAGTGGCAGTAAATATTACTTGTGTGATGGCAATGCTCAGAAATCTGAGACTCAGGAAATGATGAACTCTGCAACTGTGACTATGACTATAAGAAATTATTATAACATAGGCTGGGTCAGAAGGTAGCTCTGGACCACCCAGTCTATCTCCTGTTCAAAGCAGGGGTCACTTAAAAGTTATCTTGGGTTGCTGATGGCTTTGCCAAGTTGAATTATAAAAAACTTCAAGGACTGGGATTTCATGGCCTTTTTGGGATCCCAATTCAGTCCTTAACCACTCTCATGGTGGTTATTTTTTCCTTATCTAGTCAGAATTTGCCTTTTGCAACTAATGTCTGAAGTCTGTTGCTTTCTTTTTTATAACAACTCATTAGGTAGTTGAAAAGAGCAATTTGATCCTCCCTGCCTAGTCACCTCTAACCTGCACTAAACAAATCCATTTCCCTTTTCTTCTCCTCATCTACCATATGCTTCAATCCCCTAGCCATCTCAGCAGTACGGTGCTAATGAGTATATCACTGAAAAAGTAAAGATGATCAAAGAGGGAAGAGGAAAATAAGAAAATAAGCAAAGTGATCAAGGTAGTGCTAGGCATATGTGTCTAGCTGGTATGAAGAACTGCTAATGTAACATTTTTCTAGAAAAAAAAGAGTTCAGCCACTTCAAGCCTTTTTCTGAAGACAATCATCCCTGAAGAACTTAGGCATTAACTCCCAGATTTTGGGCATCAGGCTCTCTCTCCTTCAAAGAAACTTGTTCAACTCCCAATTTCAGTATAAAGAGCTCACCTTTGTCTCCAGGATATTTACAGGGAGTGCAATGTCCTTGAAAGATTAGGAAGCTACAATAAGTTTTTTCCTAATCTTGTTGTGGTTATAGATTATAGTCACTGCATTTTAAAATAGAAGAACTATATTTTTTTTCATCTACTTCTTAAATATTAATTACACAGTTTGCTGGAAGGAAGCAGTGACAGAAAAATAAGAAGCTCATGGGGAAAAGAAGTATCATTCTATATAGGAGACTTACAAGATAAAATTTGCTTCCTTTCACTGTGCAAATTCTGACTTTAATAACAAAGTAAAAACCAAAACCAGCCCTACCAACCCTGTGTCTCATGAAACAAGCACCTAAAGTACCTTCCACATGTTAACTGACCTATTGCCTTGGTTAATGTTCATGTCAGAGGTAGAAACTCAAATGACGTTTTTAGTGAAAATTAATTATTTTTTTGCATAGTGTACACAGAGCTATGACTCTGTTTCGAGGTCAGGTGATAGCAAGCCTATGAATAACGCCCCAAAGTTGACAAGAATCCAACCCTTATATTAAAAAGAACAAAGAAAACTGGAGCATATTATCAAAGGAAGATTTTAGTTGCTCTGTTTAATGTTTTTTGAAATATGTGGAATAGGGAAAAGGGCATTAATTAATTAATGAATGCTTGTAATAATGAAGGTATTTGCTCCACTTTTTTTTTTTTTTTTTAAATTTAAAGTGCTTACTGATTCTATGTGAATTCATATATTCCCAAAAAGAGGTAAGAAATGCCTTACTCTTCAACTGTGTTATATTAATCTGAATTATGAAGATATTAAAAGATAATAAGGACCACCACTCCCTCACTGGAATTTTAGCAGCCCGCACTGCAGAACATACTGGTTTGAGCATATCAGTGTTCTGTGATTTGCCAGTTTAACTTTAGAGGCAATTTCGCAGGAGATGTGTTATGATGAAAAGTTTACATAGATGCAAATATTCCAAATCCTAGCCAAACCAGTAAGTTACAAATTTTCACACAAGTGGGATCTAAATATTTTCATCTTGGTCATTCAGAGAGTAAAACTTTGTCACGGTTTAGGGTCAGGGCAGCCCCTTAGACCTTTAACAGACACTCTCTCTTAACCTCCCTCCCCAAAGGGGAAGAGAAGGGGAATAAGGGAGAGAGACTTAGCGATTAGAAAAGGAAACTAGAACAGCTTAAATGAGAATGAAAATAATTATAATAAAAAAATGGAA